>JAQIUQ010005388.1:32500-77500 GCA_030378365.1 Hybognathus amarus
TGACTGAGTGAGCGACCGAGTGAGCGACCGAGCGAGCGACTGAGCGAGCGACCGAGCGAGCGACTGAGTGAGCGACTGAGTGAGCGACTGAGCGAGCGACTGAGTGAGCGACTGAGTGAGTGACTGAGTGAGTGACTGAGTGAGTGACTGAGTGAGCGAGTGACTGAGTGAGTGAGCGATCGAGTGAGTGAGTGACTGAGTGAGTGACTGAGTGAGTGACTGAGTGAGTGACTGAGTGAGTGACTGAGTGAGTGACTGAGTGAGTGACTGAGTGAGTGACTGAGTGAGTGAGTGAGTGAGTGAGCTGAGTGAGTGAGTGAGTGACTGAGTGAGTGAGTGACTGAGTGAGTGACTGAGTGAAGTGACTGAGTGAGCTGAGCTGAGTGAGTGACTGAGCTGAGTGAGTGAGCTGAGTGAGTGAGTGAGCTGACTGAGTGAGTGAGTGATTGTGTGAGTGAGTGACTGAGTGAGTGACTGAGTGAGTGTTAGTGTGTGAGTGAGTGATTGTGTGAGTGAGTGATTGTGTGAGTGAGTGATTGTGTGTGAGCGACTGTGTGCGAGTGTGTGAGTGAGTGCGAAGCGTACATGTGTGCGCATGTGTGTCAGTGTGTGACTGTGAGTGTGTACCTTTGGTCCCGCCGGAGCCGTCCGCTCTCCATGGCCAGACTCTGTTTGTAGTCTTTGACCCGGATCACGGCTCTCTTCTCCGCACACTGAGACACACACGAGCTCTTGGCCAAAACCACCCAGATCTTCCGTCCTCCCGCGCTCCAGATCCCGGCGCTCACGCACATACACATACTCCAGAGGGTTAAGGCCTCACCCGACAGACAAGCGCAGGGTTTACCTCAATCAAATATTATTATAAATCAAGAAACATTATTCGTCCTCAACACTGAATCGGTCTCATTTGCGCACACACACACATGCTTGAAGTGTCTGTAGGATACATCCCTGTTGGACAGAGGTAATGGATATTTCACCTCCCAGTATATGGCTTTCTGCCCGCCGTAGCCTCTCTCGTGCAGCTCTGAGGATGACACACACACACACACACACAGTGTAAGTACTTGCACACTTAAATAAGGTCTCATGTTGATGTTACCATTAATTAACTACATTATTTAACTAAACAACTAACGATGAACAATACTGTACTTCTAATGTGTTTTTTAATCTTAATAAATATGCCAATATGTCAAGCATTATTTTCCTGGTATCACTGCGTTTTAAACAATCTGTATTGTAAAAAAAAGTGCTTAACAAATGTGAATTGACTTGACAATACAAAGAAAACTAAGGAGAATTGAATTTTTAATGTGCAGTAAAAATGCTGTGAACAAATGTATATCGCTCACTGTCATAATAGACAATGCATTAAGATGAACTATGAGTAAATGTGACCCGGTGTTACCCAGAACCTAAACTACACACATTAACAAACTGTTATTATGAGAGGAGTGTGTCCAGATGAGAATGAAAGATGAGTTATGAGTTAATACAAATTAAAGTTTATCTTAATGCAACACTGTTAAATGTCAGTTTAGAGACACTGTTTTTTTAGAGACACGTTTTCAGTTCCAGCATGACATCCACACGTCAGGTGTGGAAGAACTCAAACCAGACCTGAACCTTTCCTGAACTCCGATCTGGACGCCGTCTGTCTGCAATCCCCACCATGCAACCTCATGAGATCCATGTCCAACATCTAACATCTTCCCAGAAGACTGGAAGCGATCAGCAACCACAAACGTTTCAGGGTTTGACTTCAAAGTCACGTTAAAACAGCTTCATAGTTTTAAACAGTTGAATTATGTTATAAAACGGACTTTGAAAGCCCTTCCTTCAGTGCTGTCTACAAAGCCTCTGACTCTCTAAAACATATGAACGCACACAACAGAGTCGTCAGAGCGTTACGAGAGACTGTTAAATGACCTTTTGTGTCAAAGCACATGACGTTACATAACAACATGAACTTGTAGAGCTCTAGTTTCTCCACCTGACTCCTGCAGGTTCATTTCTGGCATTGATAGTGTTGCCATAGAAACGCAAAAGATATGTAACATGTGTTAATATTTAGACCGCTTATTGAATTTTATTGACCTTTAATGTGTTAATATAAAATATCCATGTTTGTGTGAGTTCACAGTCCATGAACTATATACCTTTTGATCTTCAAAATTTATTCGTAAATGTTGTCTGAACTAAGATTATAAAATGCTGTAGAAGTATTTTTCATTTTTAGCAAATGAAACATTTTGAATATATATATATATATATATATATATATATATATATATATATATATTAAATTTAAACTCATTTTATTTCAGATGTTGCTTACACTTTATTTTAAGTTATGTTGAAGTTATTTCTAGTAAGTACGGAGTAATATTACTGTACTTGCTATAGAGTTACGGTTAGAGTTTGGTTTAGGGTTAAGTTGCATGTAATTATGCATAATTTATAGATATTACTTTAGTAAGTGGATGTAGTAATGTAAAGTGTTACTCAATATAGTTGCCAAGTTGAAATTTGTCATTTTTGTTTAGTAGAACTTGATGTACTGAAAATAACCACAACTATAAAAACTATATAGACATTTATATACGTCTATAATAAAAATAACAAAATCCAACAAAATTACTAAAACTTTCAAATGAAAAATTACAACCGAAAAATATAATAAAAAGGCAAAATTTCTAATTTTCATTTAGTAGAACTTGATGTACTAAAATAACCACAACTTGAGATTTAAAAAAAAATTAGACATTTAAAAATAAAACTAATAAAAATGACAAAATTATTAAAAATTTCAAATGAAAATTACAACTCAGAAATATAAAAAGGCAAAATTTCTCATTTTCGTTTAGTAGAACTTGATGTACTAAAATAACCACAACTTGAGATTAAAAAAAAAACTATAGACATGTGAAAATAAAACTAATAAAAATGACAAAATCATTAAAAATTTCAAATGAAAATTACAAATGAAAATATAAAAAGGCAAAATTTCAAATTTTCGTTTAGTAGAACTTGATGTACTAAAATAACCACAGCTTGAGATTAAAAAAAAACCTAGACATTTAAAAATAAAAACTAATAAAAATAAAAAAATATTAAAATTTTCAAATGAAAATTACAACTGAAAATATAAAAATATAAAAATAAAAATATAAAATGCAAAATTTCTAATTTTCGTTTAGTAGAACTTGATGTACTAAAAATAACTTACAACTTGAGATAAAAAAACAGACATTTAAAAAATAGAACTAATAAAAATGATAAAATACAACAAATTTACTAAAACATTCAAATTAAAATTACAATAAAAAAAACAAAAATGGTTAAAAATATAAACTATGATCAAAACACACAAAAACAAGCACTGTTGAGCAGAAAAATACTGGCGTGTGTGTGTGTCTTCCAGGCCTGAACGGGTCAATCCGGTGATACACAGATCATGCATTCAGCGAACAAGGGTGGAGGCTCGTGATTGTAATCAGAAGCGATTTCAACGTTCAGTGAAATTACACATGTGAACAACAGACACGATGTTCAGATTAAAGAACAAAAACAAGTCCTGTAGTTTGACTAACGTTTATTTAGAAGAAAACGCAGAGATGATGAAACAACAGCGTGAACCGATAGGGACTGTAAACACTTCTGGATCTGGGGTCAGTTTGTGTCGGTGTGTGTGTGTATAAATCAGCGTTACACCACAGGGGGACACTAGAGGACATACATCAGGACTAAAGCACAAACGCTGTCAGATGCGTGAGGCTTTCTGTGAAAGATCAGCTCAAACACATGTGTACAGGGTCCGCCCGTGAGCCAGAGATGTGTTTCCAATAAAACAGCACTCCACCCTCACACACACACACACACAGCTATTCACGGTCTGTTTGTGTTTGCGGGAAATACACCACCCTGCCATGTCATGTCTTAACACATGAGGAAAACTAAACAGCTTCAAAAGCTAGTTTCTTGTCACACTCGTCCAGGATAAGGAAAGACGTGTCAGAAATATTAATGCATTATGAAATTGTTCCCGCATGAATAGTTCCCTGATCCTGAGACAGAACATGTACATGTTCGGAGAATAAACCGAAGCTCTGTATTCACGATTGCCAATGTTTAAATTTAACTTATTTCCTGAGCTTTTTTCCAACACAAAAGTCTTTCCCTAGATCACTATAACCTGCAAAAACAACTCAAGCATCCAGGTTATGACATCACAACTAAGCTCATTAACATATGACCTCACACATGTACATATTAGCAACCATGTAAAACAACAGTACATCCAAACAGAAGTCTTAAAGGTAAAGCATCATAAAGAGTAAGTTTAATCATATGATTCGGTCCTTTCTTACCCGTAATAGATTTTAAAAAAATTCTATTTTTATATACTTTCTTTTTCATGTTCGAAATAAAGATTTCAAATAACAAATAAAAAATAAAATAAAAAATTTTGCATGGCAAGCAAAGTTTGATGAAGACTAAATCAACCGTGGCTTTAAGCGTGATATTTTGCCACACTTTATGAGTTAAATTTGAAGTACTTTAGAGAAACACATTTAGAAAAAATCACACTTTTTAGGAGTGAATTTTGTCAAAAGGAGACTTCAATGAACTTCAGCAAAAGTACATGTGGGAAAATCCACTTTCACTCTGTTTCCCATCAACCATTGCAGCATGAGATCATCCTTCTCATCATAAAAGTGAATGTTTATTCAAGCAAACTGGATGTACATTTGGAAAATATTTGTAATATATATATTTTTATTTTATGCAGCATAAGTGTCACAGGGGAAACATTTTTTTATAAATAACTAATTTATAACTGTTTTTAACTTTATAACGAGTCTTCAGTAGAACACTACATGTTAAAATGCTTATAAGCCACTTTAAACATCACTCAGCTCCTCTTTTACTGGTGCTCTGCCATCTCATGTTTAACTATTAATACTTTTGATTAACCCTTGGGTGCTCTTCGTTTCGGAGTCACACTTGTTATCTTCCGGTCAAAAGTGACCGGACACCTAAAAATGAAACTTTCTCCATCCCAGTAAAACCAATGCAATTTATTTTTGTTCTATAATATTTATTCTTTTTAATTTAGTATTTTGAGACAATTTAATTGAAATGTTATTAATATTTATGCAATATTTATGGTTTATTTTTGCCATGGAAATATATATATATATTTCATATATATATATATATATATATATTTTTTTTTTCAAAAAAATATTAATGCAGTATTTTAATTTAATATAGAGTCTAGGCCTTCAGAATTTATTTATTTATTTATTTTTTGACGAAAATTAGCACCATCTGGTTACAGTATAGAGAAAAAGCGTAGAATCATGGTGTAACCACTAGATGGCATGTACAGCTCTCTATGGAGAGGCATGTGAATTACCCAGATGTTTATGAACACTTTTTTGTTGTTGTTGTTGGTGGTGGTGGATTTGAATATATAGTTGAAACAATCTCAGAAACTATTTCTTATAAAAACAAATTGACAAAAAACAAAAATTCACAATTTTTTTTTTTTAAATGTACAATTTCCCATTCATTTCCTATGGGGGTCATTTTTGACCAAAGACCACAAGTGTGACTATTTTTTACGACCACTTAGCATGCTGGGATCATGACCTCAATTTTTTTTTGTGTTCACATACATAACACCATAAAAGTCACCAAGTTTCGTAACATTGTGATGAAGCTGTGATTTTTAAAAATTCAAAACAGAAAATGTTTCGGTCAGAAATGACCAAAGAGCACCTGAGGGTTAAACAGTGAACAGGTACTGATCGAGATTTAATGTTGTTGCAACAAACTACAGAGAGAACCAAAGTACCTCCTCAGTGTCCAGAAATCTGATCCAGGGTCAGTTTCTGCCTTCCACATGCTAACGGTTTAGCTGAAGGATTTTATTCTGGATCAGTCCACTGAGAAACTCGACTGTTCTGTATTAGTCTCAGCATGGACTAGAAACACTTATCCGTCTGATTGGTTGAACTCTACAGGACTTCCAGGAGACGTGTGTGTCGCGATCTGCGTCGTGAAGCCAAACCCCCTCATGGAAAAAGAAAACTGTTGTGTTTGACAATGAGGATCAAATAAATGCAGGAGTTTTTAAAAGTATGTGAAGTGTGTAAAATTCTCGGATGGGCTCTTTAAAATGCGTCCAAGAGTTTTACACATCTGTTATTGTTACGTTTTCACGCCCCTGAACAAAACAAGCTGTGACTGGTCGCTTTACATGACCTCTGGATGGTCCTTGGCCAATGATTCTGCCTACGTGAGACTCAGTACTGTATAAACCACAACACTGTCAAACAACACAGCACAACACACACACACACAATGGCAGAATAAACACCGGGTCAACCTACTGGGACATGTGCATGACGTACCAGTCCAGTTCCCTGCGCATGTGAACGGATCTGACCACCATCAAGAGGAGAAGCTTCAGTGTGGAAAAACATTAGGAAAATATGTAAAAATACAACAACCCATAATGCATTTCAAGTGGGCGCCAGTTTATTTGAGCTATATACCATAACTTTAAGATATTTAAAGGGATAGTTCACTTTAAAATTATTATTTGGTATGTTTTATCTTACCTCAAGGACATCCAAGATGTAGGTGTCTTTGTTTCCACAGTATTTTCAATTTTGATATTTTTAGGTTAAACCGTTCTTGTCTGTCAGTCATATAATGGAGGTCTATGGTCACCACCTCAAAGAGCATGCACAGAGAAGTCCAGATTCAACATGATTTAATGACTCGTGAATGTAAGTACACATTGATGGCCTAAGACACAGAAACGAGCGGTTTGTGTGAGAAAACCAACAGTATTTATATCGTTTTACCTCATGTAACCACAGCCACATCCAAGTGATCTGAGGGCGCAGGCGCTTTGTGGCTTTATACTACATAAATACTGTTGGTTTTCTCACACAAACCGCTCGTTTCAGTGTCTTAGGCCATCAATGTGTACTTACATTTACGAGTCATTAAATCATGTTTAATTTGGACTTCTCTGCGCATGCTCTTTGAGGTGGTGACCATAGACCTCCATTATATGGAACGAGTTTGACCTAAAAATATCAAAATTGAAAATACTGCGGAAACAAAGACACCTACATCTTGGATGCCCTTGAGGTAAGATAAAACATACCAAAAATTTATTTCAAAGTGAACTATCCTTTCAATACTTTGTATTCATCGTGAGCTGAATAATGAGCCTATTGTCTGCTTTATAGCTGAATTACCTTCATAATTGACTCATTTTGCAACATCGACACAGTACCGAACCGAATAAACATTGAACTGACTTGAGCTAAACGACACCGTCTTCACATTTGATGAAGTGATTCGGTAGTTTTCTGGTTTATTACTGTAAAGCACTATATGAATAAAGCTGACGTTACTTGTTTGAGTTGTTCTGCTACATAAATGGGTGTATCACATCTATAACCCACTCAATGATGATTCATGAGAGTAGGAATGTGTCTAAACCTGCCGTACGAGTAACTGAGAGTCAAACTATCATGACACAGAGGCTGAATGCGTATGAAATAATGTTTTTCATGAAGATGTTTATGACTTCTGAAGCTCATGATTACCTTTGGCATAGGAGTCCCAGTGTCTCCTGTAGTTGAGATCCATGTAAACATCTGCGAGGAGATCTGGAGAACAGCCGGCCAGAGACCCGAACACTTTGTACTCGTACAAACCCGTTTCCTGTTCAACACCACATTAAAGACAAATGCATCACAAACACATGCAACATCACAGCCAGAGCCTGTTATACTGAACAAGTGTCGTGATATACCAATGATTGATGTGATGTTATACACGCACTTCATCTTGAATGAATACGTCATGGTCGCTCTTGCTTATAAATCACTAAAACATCTGAATCTTTTATAGGGTATTTTGGTCATTTCATCCACACTGAGCCACATAATGTATTATGGCTGTTAAATGTTATGTATATCAAGCCAATGCAATGGCTGAGGTTATAATACATCTTGTGTTAATTATTATATAACAGAAAGCTTCAGTTGTAAATCACTACACTAATTCACCCATTAAATTATAGCATATTTAACTAATTTTAAATAGTCACACTTTCAACTCCAGGAAACATTTATCAGGGTTGTCTTATTTTTTAAAAGCACATTTATATAGGGGCAAGTTGTCACAGTGAGAAGCTGCCATTAAAAAGCCTATTAAACAGAAAGACAGTATTAAAGGACAACTCCGGTGCAAAATGAACCTTTGGTCTAATTACACATTGTTACCTAGTCAACCGTTATCTGAGATTTGTTTTCATGATTGCCGAATGTAAATAGTTTTATCTCTAAAAACAGTTTAGCCTATAATGCTAGTATAACGCTAGTATATAGGGCATAGAGTAATGACAAATAAAAATTGCTTATTATTACCACTAACAAGGCTCAAAATAGCCCCACACTAACACGGTAGCATAATAAGGGTCCCTACATTCAAACCGAAGCATTGAGAACTTTGTCAGTGTTCGTACAGTTTAATAAGAAAGATATTTTATACACACAGTCAACTTCGCGAATGCAGGAAGAAGCCATCTTTGAAATATAGTCTCTACTAGTCGATCTACGAAGACGCCGATCAAGTGCGCTCGTGAGATGTGAATAAAGTGATAAGGTGAGTGTGAACAGTAGGCAACATGTACATATTAAAGACAAGAAAATGATTCGTGTTTGTGTTTCTTCCGGAAACAACGGACCGTATGAGATTCTGCACAGTTCAGCGCACTTGGATCGACGTTCGTAGGTCGACTGGTAGAGACTATATTTCAAAGATGGCTTCTTCCTGTATTCGCGAAGTTGACAGTAGCTGCGTTTCCATTACCCTTCGATTTGCGCAAATTGTAATTGGGAAATGAAAATACGCTCAATGGAAACACGTCAATTTCGCAAAAACTCCCATTTATCGCAAAAAAGTTTTTACGCTCGCATGAGGAGGTTTTTCAGGCAATTCGAAAAAGGATTTTTTCGCAAAACTGCAATGGAAACGGATTTTGCGCATTTACAGTCACCTGACTTGGAAGACGGAGTTTGTTTTAGGTCTGTGTCCGCAAATAATAATAATAATTATCATCATTAGCCTATTATAACATTTATTAGGCTACAGAATACGCTTTTATCTAAAAAAGGAACGAAGCAATTCGTCACATCTCATTCATAGTAGGCTACAGGTTGGACAATAATAGGGCTAAGATTATCACAAATAAACACTCGATTTTGTCCAATATCCAAGAGTGTGTGCGGAGTTTGGAGCACGCACTGAATGGCAGACAGGCGTGGGCGCGCCGTGAACACTTTCATTTTCCCATCAACAGTGGAATCAACTTATCAACAATACTCTATCATTTCTGGTTATACAGAAAATAATAATAATACATTATTCACAACTACTTTTATTTGCGTAATGTCACAATAACAAGAAAACGTTGTGCTTTTGTAAAATAACATAAAACAATCAGGCGCGCTTATGATCTTCGTGAACTGGAGCACGAGAACTTTACGTGTCCACTTTAAAAATAACAAATTTGAATCGTAAACTAATACCTTCTGATTATGTAATCCGTATGAAAGGTGCAGTTCTCTCTAAAGGTGCATCCGGAGATTATGTTTTTAGCTCGTTATTTTTTCTGACGCATTTATAATAGCCTAACTCACCTATTCAGCACTGCGGGAAAAATATCATAAATATCCAGGTTCTAAATTGCCCTTAGAAAACCAGTACAATCTACATTTTTTCCCATATTAATTTGTGAATATTTAAAATGTTTTAGAGGGGGCAAAAAGTCATAAAAAATATCTGAAAATTCGTTGAGATGTAGCTCATATAGTGCAGCTATTGGTGTGGTCAAACTAAAATGTTGGTGTTCAACTTTGCGTTTTAAAAATACAACAACCATTCATTTTTTCGTTTTGCAACGACCTTTTGGACATAATACAAGAAGGTAGAGTTCTTTATTAAATTCATTTAAAAAAAGAAACAATAATTACAGGAATAGCCTCTCTAAACCTCAAAGGAATGCCATCAAGACATCGAAGCAGAAATAAGGGAGAAACACCAGGAACTCCGCCATTAATGCTTGGATAACGCACATCTCCTTCCATTAATAGCCTAATAAGAATGTCTAGTGCGGTGCATGGCTGTGAAATAGGTTATAAATCCAAAGTCCGTTGCCATGATTTTTGGAATGACTTATCGCGAGAGGGGAAAAATACGTTTTAGTCGCAAAACATCAGTTAATGGAAACACCGTCATTTCGCAATAGTTTTTTATCGACATTTGGAAAATATCGCAAAAGTTTTGCGCAAATCTGTAATGGAAACGTGCCTAGTGTGTATAAAATATCTTTTTATTAAACTGTATGGACACTGACAAAGTTCTCAATGCTTCGGTTTGAATGTAGGGACCCTTATTATGCTACCAGTGTTACTGTGGGGCTGACTTTGAGCCTTGTTAGTGGTAATAACTAGCGATTTTTATTTGTCATTACTCTATGCCCTATATACTAGCGTTATACTAGCATTATAGGCTAAACTGTTTTTATAGATAAAACTATTTACATTCGGCAATCATGAAAACAAATCTCAGATAACGGTTGACTAGGCAACAATGTGTAATTAGACCAAAGGTTCATTTTGCACCGGAGTTGTCCTTTAAGTAATTCATGAAACATTAAAAAGCACAAGGAGGAAATTAAAAAAACGTTTTATTCAACTAAAATGCATATCTGTGTTATTTTGATTCAAATATTTTTAAAAATGCATGGATTATGACGACATATGTGACAACTAGCCCCGGTCTAGTGCTTTTACTGTGAGTTTGAAGTCAGGTTGAAGCTATGATGTTATCATCATTATCATCACGTCCAGATGTTCAATATAATTTACGTTGGACATTATATTATGTTATCGTGTCTTAAATAATAATCAAACGCAACTATTGTATTATTAGTTATATATAATAATACTATTCCATGTCATGCATGCATGATGTTATAGATCCGATTGCACTGCATTGTTTTGATTGCGCACAGGGCGCGTGCGCATTGAGTCATTCATCATCATATTCACCTTGTTGTAAAGTCTGTATATTTTGACGTTCATGGTCTCGGTGAAGAACTCCCAGCCTCCGTCGAGCATCGGCTGGTCCAGCTCGGTCCAGGCCTGCTGAAACTCCTCATCGCTGAACGGCAGAGCCATGTTTCCGCGTTCCCGCACCACTAGAGTCAGGAGTCATGTGTGCGCGCGGCCGCTGACGTCAGACCGCAGCTGATCGCGCGCCTCGTGCTCGCGCTCACGTAGGTTTAGACATATGATATGGATACACAACAATTAAGAGTATATAAATAGATATATGAATATTATTGTTATATATAGAGACAGATCATTTTATATTATATCTTATATTTATATAACATGTCACATGATCCTTCAGAAATCATTATAATATGATTATCTGATGATAAAGAATTATCATTAATGTTGAAAAACAGTTGTAAATAAAAAGTTCAAAAAAGAACAGCATTAATCTGAAATGGAAAGCTTTTGTAACATTTGTACTGCCTTTCAAAAGTGTTGGGTCAGTAAGATTTTATTTTTATTTTGGAAAAGAACAAGAATGCTGCTAAATTGATCAAACGTGACAGGAAAGACATTTATAATGTTAAAAAGATATATTCAAATAAATGCTGTTCTTTTGAGCTTTCTATTCATCAAAGATTCCTGATTTGTTTTTTTGTTTTAAATTGTTTTTGAGCATTAAATCATCATATTAGAGTAATTTCTGAAGGATCATGTGACACTGAAGACTGGAGTAATGATTTTATCACAGGAATACATTAAAATGTTAAAAATATATTCAAAAAGAAAACAGATATTTTTCATGTTAATAATATTTCCCATTATTATAATTTTATATATATATCATAAATATATATGCAGCCTTAGTGAGCCTATATATACTGTATAAATATAATAAATGACTATAAATTATATATACATATATATATATATATACATATATATATATATATATATATATATATACATATATATATATATATACATATATAAATATATATATATATATATATAATATATATATAAATAGCATACACATATACATGATACATATACATATACATATATATATATATATATATATATAATACATATACATATACATATATATATATATATATATATATATATATATACATATACATATACATTTATACATATACATATACATACATATATATATATATATATACATATATATATATATATATATACTATATATATATATATATATATATATACATATACATATACATATACATATATATATACATATATATATATATATATATATATATATATATATACAATATATACATATATACATATACATATATATATACATATACATATATATATACATATACATATACATATACATATACATATACATATACATATATATATATATATATATATATATATATATATATATATATATATATATATATATATATATATATATATATAATCTTTATTTATTTATTATTTTTTGTGCCAGTCAGCCGTTCATAATCTCAAAATTAATTCCGGCTGGGTGGTCAGGAGCCTAACATGAGACATATTTGTCTGAGAGTAACCCAATCCTGTCACCTTTGTTCCCAGATGAAACTCTATACAGTATATAGTTGTGAAAGTGTAATACAATAAAGGGTTAGATCCAGGCTGATAGGAAAGAACCAGTGGACAAACATATCCCTTAAAACACTATACAGCCAAAAAAAAAAAGGTGTTGCAATTAATTGAACCATTAAAGAAACTTTAAGGAGTGTTTGCATAAAATCTGTTCATTAAAGAACGGTTTGGTGAGAATTGCACTCACTGAAAAATCTCAAATGAACTCAAGCAAGTTGCAAAACTGAAGGCGAATGACCAAACTCTCAGCGTCTGTGTGCTGTCAGTCAGAGACCCGAGCGATGTCCGTCAGCGCGAGCTGCGTTTGAGGAGAGATTTCCTCCGGGAAGGAAGACTGTAGACAACACCCTGTATCACATTACAAGAGAAAAAGAAGCAGAGAAACACATTGGATGCTTGAGTCACACATAAATGCGTTCAAGAGCCGGTTCAAATCACAAACGCATTCAAATTCACATTGACACATATTCAAATGTAGGCTATGTCCACATACAAAATACACACTTGTGCAGTGATTTACCGGCAACTTCAGCAATGTTGTAGCGGTCATGTCAGATTCAAACATGGAAATAAATATTGTATATGCAATAATTTCCATATTATTTGACTGTGTACAACTATTCAGATATATTATTCATCTTTATTTATGGCTAAAAGTGTTTTCCAAATAAAAATACACGAAAATGTTGGTTATTAGGCTACGTATCGTAAAAGTGTGAAACGTGTTGCAATAAATATAACCAGAAATACACACATATCAAGCAACTTCTTATAAAACACTACTGGAGGAGGAGCTTGTGCGCTCAGACGCACAAATTAACTCAATTTACTTTTCTGAAACTAATTTAAAGCATTTAAGCTTTTAGATCAAAAGTTGTTTTGAGAAACATTAATTCAGAATATTTAAAAAGAGGAATTTTAAAAACATTTTCAGCATTTTCGAAGCGTTTGATCATGAAAAAGGTTGTGTTTAAGTCCACTTTTGTATGCTAACTTCACTCAGATGAACGTCGTTGCTTATGTTGCATGAGCGCCCACTACTGGCGGAAACATTGAAATGTGTTTAAACGGAGCGCACTAAGCCTTTGATCACTTAAATTCACAATCGTCACAATCGTGTTGTGGTCTATGAATCTGTCTGAAGCGTACATATCAAGCTCCCTTTATCAAATTCAAGGGTTCGAGTGTCCGTCCAAATAAACTTGGTGTTTAAAACGCACTTTGAAATGGCGGAGGTGATTCTCCCGAGGGAAGTGCGAGTGTATGTCTTAAAGTGAATTAAAACGCAGCCCAAGTCCCTCCAGCGGTAGTTATTCTCTATATCAGTGTTTACTGAACTCCCTGAAATGCCTCTATTGTAGTCTCTGAGTTTTCTTCCGAAACGAACACATCACAATATTCCTCATTTAAATAATCCCGCCCAAGGCATACGCAAAGTAAAGGGGAGGGCGTGGTTGAGTTAATTAGTAGTGTGTTGAAACCATAGACTGTGTAAAACAATGGACGTAGTGATGTGACGTCACCCGTATGTTTCCGAAGAGCATTTTTGAAGCCCAAAGTGGGCGGAGCCGGCCGTCGCCATCTTGGCAGCGCGTCACTCCCAGATAACCGTAAATGAGCGAAAGGCGGATTAGCTGAGGTGACGTGACGCACACAGCAGACAAGCGGCTAGTAGTGACATCACCGGCAATCCACCTGTCACTCAAGTGGCCACGCCCTTAACTATGCACTATAACTTTAAGGCTTAATATAATTTAAAAGGATGAGTTATAAAATAATTCACCATCCCTCACAGTCGTCATGAAAGGCAAAATTAGCTATATAGACCAAAACCACTTTTTGCACCAGGCTGTAAACACGTTTTTTTCTGTTGTAAAGTTGGGCATTTTAACATGGGGGTCTATGGGATTGACTCTCTTTTGCAGCCTGTCTCTAGTGGCCAGTCGAGGAACTGCAGTTTAAGTCACTTCTGTGTTGGATTCAAGAGACCGGTAGGTTGCCACTTGGTTGACACTTACAGTTATGGTAAAGGGGCGGGACATTTCCCAAACAGGCTCGAAAACTATTGGCCAATCACAACAAACTGATCCATTTCGACCAATCAGAGCACAGTGTGCTTTTCAGAAGAAAGGGCTTCATTAGACAGGAAGTAAACAGAGTGTTACTGACAGACCGAAGAGAGGAGCCGCAACAACGTAAAACATGAGGAAATAAATATTGTTGGAAACATTCATGCGTAAAAATCGACTCAAAAAACTAAATCAAAACTTCGTAAAAGGGCATAATATGCCATTAACGTTATACTGTCATGAGCATTATCTTTGTTTGTTATTTTTGACTTATTTATAAAGCTTTAACCAAAATGAATTATACCCAAACACACTGGCAAAGTTATTTGGTTCCTCTCGATGAACATTATTACATGCCCATCACTGGAAACCCTCAGCGAGCAGCAGATGACATGGTTTACAAAGCTTACGCCCTCCCCATGTGTTCAGACTGAAGCAGCGCTAGTTCACATGGAGGAGGAGGAACTCATACACACTTCTGGTGAATGAGACCTGCACACACAGTCAGTCTCCGACACGCTTCAAGAGGGGAGATCTCAAGAAGCCGGCTGTGTTTGGAGTATAACGGGACTTTAATGCCTTCGGTTTGCTGAACAGGATCCTCAGAGGGCAGGATGGAAAACACGTGTGAGGTGAATGACTTGCCCCTGTCTCAGATTACCTTCATGCATGCTCCAAACTCATTATTTCACATTCATAAAATATTATTTTCGTAAGGGTGTCGCACGTGGTATTAGTGAATGTTTCTGCTGCCTTCATGCATGCTAGCGAAAATACAAGACCTTTAATGTCGGTTTCTCAAAAACACTAAGTTTTAATGTAATTGCAATGATAATATAAAGTTATTTTAAGTCACCAAAACAAATGCTTTAATAATAAATAATAGCATTTTAATTCACTATAAATATAAAGCAAAAAATATACTGTTTTTGCCTTATTTAGTGCACAAATGCACTTATTTAAACACTTGAAAACAGCTTTAAAGTAGCCATTAATTTGATATTTTATGACTATATCAACTTTTATGACAACTGATTATAAACAAGACGTAGCTTGATATTTTAAACATCTAGTTCTGCTTGAAAATAATATTATATGTATATTATAAAATTATAAGCAAATGCCATTTTCAGATTCTATGAATGAGTCAGCCACTCTATTCGGATTTGTTTTATTGTATTGTGTTTTTGCTATAGAAACAATGTAACTACCCTTCATGGGTACCCCACCACTTTTCTGTAACAAAAAACTGCATGCTCAGTTTAGAGTAAAAACAATATCCGTTAGTTTATATTGATTGCAGAGATCTACTGTAAATGTAAAAGTATTGAACATGAAGCACATGAGCGTTAAAATCCAGGCTAAACCGCGCAGCTGTAAAGCGTAACGGTCAGAGAGAAGTGTCACGGGCGTTTGGCAGCACTGCTGACCCTCTTAAGAAAAAGCCCCTTGAGAAGTGACTGTTAATTTATACGGCGCTCGTGTTTCATGGGCCGGTTTGTAATGTCATATCGTGAGCTCTCCAGGGAATGTGGCAGCTCTCTTTGCGTCATTCAGACGACGGTTAGGCTGGCCCTGTGGTCAGAAAAGGGGATCTGGGGCTCTTCCCGCTTGAAAACCAAAACAACTCTCACAGACCTGCCCTGCGCTCGCATGTGTTTACTCGCTCAACCATCACTATTACTATTGCTCATACATCGAGTTGGGGCTTTGTTTAGATCATTAAGTATTGCACTTCAGCATGTAACTCGTTCTGCATTCTATAAACAAACAAACAACACTAGCAACCAACCTAGCAACACACAAAAACACCCTAGCAACTACCTAGAAAACCATAGCAATGCAATGACAACCAGACCATGGGGTGCGTTTCCAAAAGCATCGTTAGCCAACTATGGTCGCAAGGTCTGTCATTATCAGCATAGTTCAACGGCTCAGTGTTTCCCAGAAACGTAGTTCTAACGAACACTCGCAAAATTGTGTGTTTGGAACGACAGCTCTCGATCTGTGGTTAGATGCAGTTTCTTGTTTGCATGACGTGGATTTAATAAAGCCTTATCTTCAGCCAAATAAGCAAGCTGACATTCAGTATGTTTTAATTAGAATACACACAAATGTAATTTACGTCTTTTAGTTTGTCAAGAGATTAAAAGCAAAGTTTTTGAAGACTGCGCATATGCGAACATGCTCTAGTATGAAAGAACCAGCCTATGATTAAATCTAAACTATATAAACTGAGAAAAATTTGAAATAGTCCTCAGATGCCATGTCTGTAATGTACATCAAATCACCTTGCATTCATTCATCTTAAACTGATTCATTATAAGTAGTCATAAACCAACGTGGTTGAACGACCAATTTGCGACAAAAGTTTGGGAAAACATTGGGTGCATTTCCAATTTCAATTTGCGCAACTTTTTGCTCAGACATGCTGTAATTCGGAGATGAAATCTTAGTTTGTTTACAAATATCAAAGATGTCCTTTGCGATTTATTCTGCAATCATTTGATCTGTTGTATTATGTCAATAAATTAAACTATATAACAAAAATCCTGAGAAAGAAAGGTTTTGTTTGATATATCACTTGCCTTTGTTCATCAAATTTGACCAATGCCTTCAATATTCAAATTCACATTCACACTTACTTTTGATTGGTATTTCGGTGGAGGAATTTAAACAATTAAATTATGCAATATGTAAAATGAATTAAAAAATAATGGTTTTGTGTGAAAAATAAAGGGTCTAAGCTTTGTAATGATATCACATATGACTGTTAATGTTTCATCAGGACCTTTAAAATATTAAAGGGCGGTTATAATAACGATCTTAAAAACGAAATTCACACCCGGTACCGGGTTTAATACCTTAACAAGGTAAAAGGTAATGGAAACACAGCTAGTGTGATGCAAACTTATTAACAGTGTCTCTATTGCTTATTCTTAAAAAAGGTTTTAAAACCGGTTTCTCATTGTATAAAACCCTGTAAATAACTTAACTGGAATGTGACCGTGGTGTAGTTCGTTTATAGCCTGCATTTAGGCTTCAGAATTCATTCGAGTTGTTGAACAAAACGTGTCAGAATCATAACATTTATTTGGTCACAACTTATTTTCTGCAATAATCCAAAAACCAATGAGAACACCATTTGAGGAAACCAAAGTAGCTGCATTTCCGTTGCAGATTTGCGCAAAACTTTTGAGATAAAAAACTATTGCGAAATGACTGCGTTTATGTTAACCGATGTTATGCGACTAAAACTTCGGCCTCCAAAAACACAGCTCTATTGCTTATTCTTATAAGATGTATAAAACCCTGTATTGTAATAAATCTCACCTTGCTTTTCCTACAGGTGTGGAAACGGTGAGAACAATATCGAGTTGAGACGGCTCAGACTTCGGCTGATGCCTCGAAACACACTGACCCTTGACCCTGCCAGATGCCCGCCGAGCTTGTGAAAGACACCATGACAATCCCCGGAGCTCCCGAGTCGAATCCTGGCCAGAAAACCAACAACAATGAGCCACCGCCGGCCGTCACCGTTCCTCTGGTCAACGAGGTGCAGTTGACGCGCGGCCACCGGGGGAGCCCGAGCTCTCCTGCTACCGGTGCACCGTCCCGTTCGGCGTGGTGGTCCTGATCGCCGGGATCGTGGTGACCGCCGTGGCCTACAGCTTCAACTCTCACGGCTCCACCATATCCTACTTCGGCACTGGTGCTGCTCTCGGCCGGGCTGGTGCTGCTCGCCTTGAGCGCCGTCTGCTGGAAGGTGCGGATGGAGAGAAAGAAGGAAAGGAGAAGAGAGAGTCAGACAGCCCTGATGGCCCATCAGAGGAGCATCTTCGCCTGATTTACACACAAGCACGGACTCCAAAAACCAGTCAAAACGTCGTTACACACACATTTTGGGACAATGTCCAGATGTTTTGCCCCCAGTTCAGAGCAAACGAGTGCTCTCGGAGAAAAAAATGGATGCCGGGATCAAGAATGAGCGTTCAGAGCATTTAATCGAGACTTAACTTGCAGCTGCATGCGTCCAGATGTCGAGACACAGCTGCACTGCAACAAGAATGTTTTCTTACTCAGCGTTTTTGTCTTGTTTTCCATTACAAATACCTTAGATCAAGGTACATTTATTTGAGATGCTATTAAGTCATGTTTTTTGAAAAAAGTATCAAAATGAAGGGGGTTTATGCATAAAACTAATGTCAGTGGGGTCGAGAAAATAATCTAGTTTAACATTTACTGTTATAATCCAATTGACAGATATTTGTTCTTGTTTTTAAACATAAACTCACTTCATTTCATACATTTTTCAGAAAACAAGACTTAGGGTGTCCTCACACTAGGCACGGTTGCCATGAAACCGGGCCCAGTATGATTGTCCTCCCCACTTCCCCTCTGGCCTGCACTCACATAGGGTTTCAGCATTCGTGCCGCAGCACGCTTACGTCATTATAGTGTGACGGTTCTCGGATAAAACAAGAAGAGCGGCGCTCTCTGAACTCAATGGAGTCCATCGCTTTCTTTGTGGATAATTTTGTGTCGTTTGGTCCACAGCCCTCTCACAGCCTGTTGTTAAACAGATGTGTCGCGTTAGTGGGTGCGAAACAATTTCACGAAATTCGTGCTGCTCGGTATTGAGGAGGTTCTGCACGTCACGCGTCCTGTTCCGGTGCTCCAGCACCGGTTAGCGACGCTCACATGCATGCGAACCTCGCTGGAGCCAACTGAACCGTGCTCTGGCCCACCTCTTCCAAGCGGGCCAGGGCCGGCCAATCGAGCCGCGCCCGGGCACGGTTCGGAGCACTCACACCAGCTCAGACGAACCGCGCTTTGGTGGTCAAACTACACTCGGGCACGGCTTCAAACTGGCTAGTGTGCAGTACACCCTTAGGAGCCAGATTTACTAACAGCTTATGTCAGTGCTAACCATTTTCGGCACTAAAAACTACTTTTAGGTTTTACAAAAAAAACTAGTTCTGAAAAGGCGTAGGCATGTTATTTTTGCCGCTGACCTTATTGCATATGCATTTTGTAGGAGTTTTCCTTTCAGATTCAATATTTACGATAAGAGAGTGATTTAGCTAAGGCCCCGTCCACACTACTGCGTTTTCGTTTAAAAACGGAGACCTTTTGCTACATTTGCACCTCCCGTCCAGACTAAAACGGAAAAAACGAAGACCTAAAAAGGAGAAGCTTAGAAACGTTTTTCTAAACAGGGCGTTTTAGTGAAGACGGGACAAAACGGAGTTTAGAAACCCTGACGCAGAGGCTCAGCGCTTAGCCTGCTATGATTGGCTGTCATCAGCCATGATGTGCCCTTCCCTGATTCGTCAGCCTCCGTTTACACTCGAGACGCGCATGCCCAGTGTTGGTTAATGGTCACGTGATCGGTGTTTTCAGTCGTTTTAATGTGGACAGAGATCCATTTTAATACGCAGATAAAACGCTGGTGTGATTGTAGATTGTATTCGTTTTAATTCTCAGTTTTTAAACGAAAACGCAGTAGTGTGGACGGGGCCTAAGGTTCGCGCAAGTAAATGTACTGGTATTTGCGCCATTATTTACCACCCAAATTATCAGACTGAATCTCATGAAATGCCGTATGTATGACACGCCAACTCGTATTTCCATTTTTGGCGTGCTATCAACAGGCATTATCGCTTTTCAGCATGTTTATGAACGCCATTGACTTAAACGTTACATTACTGTATATATAAATATATGACCTACCCCAACCCCGTCCCTAAACCTACCCGTCACTGGGGTTAATAGCATTTATGAGTCTTCCCCACTCATCCTACGAAAAAAATATATCGCATCCCAGATGTAGATCTACATTTTGCTTCGTTTCGCTCAGACATTTAACGGCGTAGACATACACGCATACAAACGGATACATGCGGATAGCTAAAAATGCGCATAGATAACATGACACTTGACTTAAAGGTGGCGTGTATGTTTATGCAAAAGTCATGATGTCATGTTGAAATTATTTACCAACTCAAAAAGCATGTCTTAAACCAGAAGCTAATTTGCGCTGCTCTTGGTAGATTGTAGTCTTAAGTTATCATCTGTGAATGAACACAATATTCCTCATTTAAATTATTCCACCTAAGGCATACGGTAAATAAAGAGGTGGTGTCTGGAAGAGTTGAAACTCACGATTACATGGGCATAACATTTAAGAAACAAGCTCAACGCTGTTAGCCAATCACAACACACTGGTCCAGCCGACCAATCAGAGCACAGTGTGCTTTTCAGAAGGAGTGGCTTCATTGTGACAGGAACTAAACAGAGTGTTACTGATAGACTGGGAAGAGAGGAGACGCAACAATGGAGAATATGCGAAAATAATGCGTTTTTTGAACATTCAAGCATGAAAACCAGTTCTAGTAAAGCCAAAGAGGGCATAATAGGCCCTTTTTTAAGTAAATGTATCATGATTTAGGAATGATTTGGAAAACAAGACAAATACTATGCTACAGTAAGAAGTCATTTTTTGCAGTGTGGGACAACGCTCGTTTTCAGGACCTCACAGCTTCTGACGGGCCGCAGCGCTAGCCAACCTTTCAAGTGGTTTGTAAGCGCTTTCTTTCTTTTTGTTTTCTCCTCAGTCTCTTTTGCCTGTCAGGCAGGACCGTTCTGGTTATCTGGGACGCGGGCCAAGGCAAAATTAAGACCAGTAACCGCTGTGCAAACCCAGAGACGGGAAGTGCCGTATTAATCCACGGCTGCTTCCTGTCCGGTTGGATTAATGGAAAGACGCACTTTGAGACATAAAGGAAAGGAGGACAATGAGGAAATGAAGAACAATGATCTTTTTCTTCATTGAGAGCGTTTTTCTGACACCCAACTACTTTATATGTCACTTTTCGTAGACGTACGGTACTTATATCACTAGTGGTATGATGTATACACAACAATGGGCTGGAAAACCACATGCTATTATTTTCTTTTATTGAGTTTATTGTGTTTATATTCGGACTATGACGACAGGCATGCTTGACTTGAGCGGCATGTGAAGTAACTTAAAAAGACTGAGTAACTGCATTTAAGATGACAGTATTTTGTGTATTTGAGCACTTTTAATCATTTTAACATTCGTGAATCGTTGATTTCAGGTGCTTATGATTGATGGGAGAATGAAAAGAATGTGTCTTAATAATTCAGTTTCAAATTATTGTATGATTGTAAATTGCCATAAGTGTCTTTGGAAATGTCATATCTGTAAGCTGTCGACAGATAACTATTTTTAATAAACTCCTGTGCAAACAGAATACGTTATCTTGTGGTATCATGTGGAGCGAGTGATTTAAAAAATCATCTGAATATGCGATGTTTGCATATATATCTATATCTATCAATTATATTATCTAATCTAATATAGTTCACTGCACTTGTTGCATTAAAATTGAATGTGTCATTATATTTGTGCTGAAGCATCCATTTTAAAAGCCGAATGATAAAACAAACTGCTATGACTTTGAACTCTGACCGAATGAGCCGCACTGAAGTCTAGTAACTCTTTTAGAGGCGACTGGCTTTAATTATTTCTCCCGTGACTCTTGCTGTTTGTTTGAAGTCTCAGTTAAAGAGCGCTTTGGGTCGGGCCGATTGTAACGAGCTTTCTCGCTGAGTAAAACTTTCAATAATGAATGGAAGGAAATGTGTCTTTCTTTTACAGTGTGTTCTCCATGACTGCACTTCGCATTGTGTGCCTGGGATGATCCAGACTTCACTACCCACATATAGTTTGTTGCTTTATTGTTTATTGATTTGAGATGTGAATTTGAAAGGCATATTTTTTTTTAGTAAGACAGTGTGGTTGTTTACCAAGTCAAGCATCACTATTACAATTGCTCACGTGCAAGCGAACAATCATAAAGTGTGGTCAAAATCCAATTAACATTTTAAATGTGTTGTTTTGCAATCTGTTTGTTTTAAAATTCACCTTAGAAACACTAATACAATGCCCTGGCAACTACTCTGAACACCCTGGCAACCGCATATCAACGCTTTCACAACCACACAAATCATTTTAGAAGGAAGAAAGAAACGTCCTGGCAACTACCCTGAACACCCTAGCAACTGCATAGCAACGCTTTCTCAACCAACTCAAATAACTTTAGAAACAATAAAGCAACGCCTGGCAACTACCCTGAACACCCTAGCAACTGCATAGCAACGCTCTCTCAACCCACTCAAATGACTTTAGAAACATTAACGCAACACCATGGCAACTGACACTGTACACCCTAGCAACCACAGAGCAATGCTTTCTCAACCCACTCAAACAACTTTAGAAACATTAAAGCAACACCCTGGCTACCCTGAACACCGTAGCAACTGCATAGCAATGCTTTCTCAACCCACACAAACAACTTTAGAAACATTAAAGCAACACCATGGCAACTACACAGAACACCCTAGCAACCGCATAGCAATGTCTTTCTGAACCCGCTCAAATAACTTTAGAAACATTAAAGCAATGCTGTGGCAACTGCCCCTGAACACCCTAGCAACTGCCTAGCAACGCTCTCTCAACCCACTCAAATAACTTTAGAAACATTACGCAACACCGTGGCAACTACACTGAACACCCTAGCAACTGCATAGCAATGCTTTCTCAGCCCACTGAAACAACTTTAGAAACATTAAAGCAACCACCCACCGCCGTCGGTGTATGAATGTGTGTGTGAATGGGTGAATGTGAGGCTATGTAAAGCGCTTTGGTGGCCATTAGGTCTATGAAAGCGCTATATAAATGCAGTCCATTTACCATTTCTCAACCCACTCAAACAACTTTAGAAACATTAAAGCAACACCATGGCAACTACACTGAACACCCTAGCAACCGCATAGCAATGCTTTCTCAACCCACTCAAATAACTTTAGAAACATCAAAGCAATGCCGTGGCAACTACCCTGAACACCCTTGCAACTGCATAGCAATGCTTCTCAACCCACTCAAATAACTTTAGAAATATTGATTAACACCCTGGCAACTACACTGAACACCCTAGCAACCACATAGCAATGCTTTCTCAGCCCACTGAAACAACTTTAGAAACATTAAAGCAACACCCTGGCAACTACACTGAACACCCTAGCAATCGAATAGCATTACTCTAACCACTCAGAACATCATAGCAACACCCTGGCAACCACCTACAACACTTTGGCAGATTTTGGCAAGTAAAATGTAAAAGAAAGGCAAATACTAGCACATGTAGTTAACTAACACAAAACACACAGATTTTGTATTTTCATCTGTAATGAAAAACAGAAATGTTCTATTTGTGTAAAAGCACAAAACAACCATTAGTCCATTAGAGCAGTAGAGCTGCAGTCCCCAGACTCGATCAGCTCTATAGGTGATGGGTTGTGGCCTTGAACCGCTCACTTCGACACAGTGTTTTAAAATAGCCAGACTTAAGAGACGTATTTATAGGCAGCATTTGCGTTGCTATGCGTTTCCCTGACACCAGACACTACAACTCAATGGTTTGCTTGCGTCAGAGCTGCATCCACGACACACTTCGTCAGATTCGATAGCCAGCGTCCCTCACGACCTGGTGAACACACAGCACAGAAGAGATGGGCTGACATCCGACACATACAGTAGATCAGATGTTTGACGCCCGGGACCAGGTCATCTTCTTCTCTCCACGGGAAGGTCTGGGAAGACCTTTGGAGAAGTAAAAATAAACGCAAATGAGACCAGTGTTGTTACATACTATTGTATTATTTATCCAAACTTTGAAGTAGCTTTTATTTGTATGTTTTCAGTTTTTATTATAACTTATGTTTTGGTAATTTTGTTACTTTTGTAATTTGTATTGGTTTTAAGAATTTCGGTTTAGATTTAGTTTTTGTGAATTTAGTATTACAAGTACTAAAGTACTCAAGTACCACTTTTAGTCAGTTAAATTTTTAATCTAAGACTCAAAAATAAATTCAATCCCCTTATTTAATTTAACTTAACTGAATAACATTTATTTAATTTAGTTAATTCAATTATTTTCCACTTTATTTTTGGTCAACACAATTTAGTTAGTTTAGGTCAAATTAATTTATTCTAGTATGTTAAACTTAACATTATTATATTTGTATAAACTAGCAAACTACTTAACCAACCCAAACACCCTAACAACCACTTAAACACCCAGAACAACCTAGCAACCACTGAACCACCCAGACCTTAGCAACCACTTAGACACCCAGAACATGCTAGCAACCACTGAACCAGCCAGACCTTAGCAACCACTTAAGCCACCACCAGAACACCCTAGCAACCACGGAACCACCCAGAACACCCTAGAAACCACATAACCACCCAGGACCCCCATAGCAACCACTTAACCACCACCAGAACACCATAGCAACCACATAAACACACAAAACACACTTAACCAGCCCAAACACCTCTAGCAACCACTTAACCACCCAGAACACTCTAGGAAACACTTAACGACCCAGAACACCTTACAACCACGTAAACACACAGAACACACTTAACCAGCCCAAACACCCCTAGCAACCACTAAACCACCCAGAACACTCTAGGAAACACTTAACAACCCAGAACACCTAGCAACCACGTAAACACACAGAACACACTTAACCAGCCCAAACACCCCTCGCAACCACTTAACCACCCAGAACACCCTAGGAACCACTTAACCACCCAGAATTCTCTAGCAACCAAGTAAACACACTTAACCAACCCAAACACCCCAGCAACCACTAACCACCCTGAACATCACACAAGAAACAACAGCCCAGTACACCCTAGCAACCGCTTAACAACCACCCAGACCACTCTAGCAACCACTTAACCACCCTGAACATACTAGAAACTAGTTAACAACAACAACCCAGAACACCCTAGCAACCGCTTAACAACCACCCAGACCACTCTAGCAACCACTTAACCACCCTGAACACACTGAGAAACTGGTTAACAACAACCCAGAACACCCTAGCAACTGCTTAACAACCACCCAGACCACTCTAGCAACCACTTAACCACCCTGAACATACTAGAAACTAGTTAACAACAACAACCCAGATCACCCTAGCAACCGCTTAACAACCACCCAGACCACTCTAGCAACCACTTAACCACCCTGAAAGAACAAAACAAGAAAATGCTCAGAACTGACAACCTTGTCTGACTGAACTATTCAAGTTGAATATGTGAATTAAAGAATTTTACATTTGTGTTTCATTCTCAGTGCTCTGTAGCCAAACCCTCAAGACATTTAATAAGAAAAGGGCAGAGGGAAACATGTGGTTTAACTCTCTCGTCTGCTTTGAGTCATGCAACTCATAGAAGCACCAGGGGGTTCCTGAACGCAACCCAAGATCTCTGTCTGTCGAAATATCACTGCTGTGGCCCCAGGGACAAGAGACACAGCTGAGGTCCCACAGAGAGGGGTGGCTCAGCGTTCGGGCCTCAGGACCTCCAGCCGTTTCTTCACCTGAATTTGGAGAAACCAGAAGGTCGAACGAGCTCATCCGGTCCTGCCAGCAAACAATAAACCACAGCAATTTACTTTGGAACAAAATAACCCAGGCGACATTGACCCCAGGGTTAAATGCTAATTACTATGTCAACAATTGTCATTTAATTAATTTTAGGAACAACATCTGAGACAACCATCATTTCACAGTCTGTGTTAACTATAGACCCGACATAGTCTGGCTATGAGTAACCCACTTCAAACCAAATGTCGTTTACATGTCGCTTTTGCCAAAATAACTTGCGAGATGTATGATCTTTAGGGTTGGGTATTGAGAATCGAGTATTCCACTTGGAACCGGGACTAACTTCCGCTTTTTGCGGAAGTTGCTCAAAAGTTAAAGTTTCGACTCCTAGTTCCGATATTTCACAGTCCGCGACTCGGAAGAAGAAACCGCTGAACAACACCAACGAAGAAGCGCTGACCAAAGTGTGTGGCATAACCACGCGAGTCGAACATGAGATAGCTTAGTCGCGGTCCAAAGTGTGGCTTCACTTTTCTAAAAATAACGAAATCTCGGCAAAATGCTAAATTTGTAACAAAAGGAGAATTTGGGACAGAAGGAGATATTCCTTCAGAAAGACCGTTGGTTAGCAAGGTTAGCTAAACTTTTGACCCTGCCTCTTAAAAGAACGGGAATCGAGAATCGTTAGGAACCGGAATCGAAACAAAGGAATCGAAATGGAATCAGAATCGTTCAAATTCAAACGAGACTTAACCTGAATGATCTTCCATCATGTAAGCAAAATCAGACAGTGATTACAGTCCATCCTTGGGCTATGGTTTGAACGTTTTCTTGCCCATAAAAATGCTTGCTGGAAACTGATTTAAACCTTAAGTTAATAAATGAGAAATAAAAGAGAAATCTTTTGATCAATGGCCACAACCTTGCAAAGAATCCACTGTTTTCCTCTGAGCTCCGATGGTTCATCAAGCTCTCAGAATGTGTCTTCTTTGGGCTGTTGTCTGACCCTTTGACCTCCTCTCAACAAGCAGCGGAGCATGAACTGGAGTAAATGGTTTCTGTGTTAATGCAGTGGGAAAGACCTTTAAAAGCAGTGTTTCTATTGATGAATGAAATACACCGCTGAACCTCCTACAGTGGCTTTGCTCTTTAAAACACGGGAATGGAGAAGCCGTTCCCTTGCAGGGAATTCTTTTGCTTTGCCAATAAAAGTTGTCGAAACTCTAAAGAGTTATCTGTCATTCTGGCAGAATTGTGCTTCTAAGAGAGCGAAGCATCACTCCTGCTGTTCTGAGCTTCAATTCAACACACGGCAAACACAGCCTGAGCTGAGGAGCTTAGAAAGCTATAGATCTGTAAGTGTCTCGTAGAGAGACAGGACGGCCAATTAATGCTCTGAAAACACTATCATGGCCGCAAGGATTGAAGATCTCAGCGTGGGATCACTGCATCTTCCCGTGCCAGACAGTTCCTGGCAGTGACATGACTTTGAACCCCATGTATTCAAGAGGAAGACTGAATGAAACACATTTGATCTCACCGATCCGTAGCGATTCATTTAAGTGAAAACCAAAAGTTACTGTCATCAATTTCACTTTATTAACATTGACCGGGTGACTCCCTTGTTCTTTTCCTTTCTTTGATTGTGAATAAAAGCCAAAGAACAGGAAGGAAGGAATCAGAGAATGTGAGGTTTTCATTATTGCCTTCGAAAATAAACTCAAGACCTTTCGACTTTGCAGTGTTTTCGAACTCTCTGCAATGCATTGAGCAAGTTGTTGCCCGAGAGATCTTCATTTCGAAAGAAAAAGCCGGCAAGACCTTCTCGTCTCTTGTTGAGAAGTTGAGAAATCGAGTGAAACTCCAAAGGGAAATAAATATGACCAAAAAAAAACACATCTCTTTAATGTCTCAAATCGTATTGCTATCAGACATGCATCCTGCTTCTCAAGATGTCGCCAATCTCACATGCATCCTGACCTTAAAACAAGTCTCAAACTGCTCAGATTTGCCAGGAAACCAAAGACAAAGATCTCAATATTAAGTGAAACATTTCCTAAATAATATCTATCTATACTCTCAACAGCATTGGTACTTCTGTAACTGGGAAGAACATTGGAGGAGGCATGTTTGAGCTAAACAGAACAATTACTAATTTAAATTACAAAAACATGCCAGAGACAATTTAAAAACAACAAAAAAATTGGCACAACTGTTACAATCCACAGTGATTTCTCAACTTTCATCAAGAACATTGCTGTGGAAGTAAAGTTCCCAAAGGATGGTTGTTTTGCTCAAATGTTGCTTCCATGTAAACTAGGCTCACTATAGCTGCGTTTTGTTCATTTAAACAAAAATCGGGCACTCGGGCATCCCAGGGAGCATGTGCAGTCCCGGACGGGATTCAGTTATGAAGGTCCTTGCACACCGAGTCTAAACTCTCGTCCAAAATCTTTGCACGTTAAGAAATAAATACAATCTCACCTAGTGTCAATCATATTAAAGGGGTCATGAACTGGCTTTTCAAATTTTATTATATTGTTGTCTGAGGTCAACATATGACGTTCGCTTGGTTTTTGCATTCAAAAACATCAACATGAATAAATAATAGTACCCTGGTTTTGAGCCTAGCTGAAAAACGCTCGATTTTTATGGGTGTCTCGCACTGAAGACTTGGAAGTAAACTCTAAATATTCAAAATATCGGAGATCGTCGTTTCCGCTGCCCCGTCCTGCTTAGGCCATGTCCACATTAATACGTTTTCGTTTGAAAACGTATATTTTCTCTCCGTTTTGGCCTTCCGTCCACACTGAGACGCCGTTTTAAGTCAACAAAAACGTATCGTTTGGAAAACGCTCTCCAAAGTGGATAAATTTGAAAATGCCTTTTTGAAACCGGAGGTATTTCAAAACGATGACGTAAGTTTAGTCATGTGATCCATGTAGTACCAATAGATATTCATGTTTATCGGTATTGTGCCTGCTTTTGTGGAGTTTCACGTATGCGCAGTAAAATGAATTTAGAAGTTTCTCATTCACACTGAAACGTGGGAAAACGCCTGAAAACGCTAGTGTGGACGGAGAGCGTTTTAAACGAAAACCCCGTTTTCAAATCTATCCGGATTAATGTGGACGTAGCCTCAGACTCGACGCTCACGCGGGTTGCCAGTTTGAGGACATGCAACAGGAACAAGCGCAATTTGACAATGAAAGCAAAGACTTGTACACTGTAAGTTGATGAATTGATTTATTATGCTCCCATTCATAGAGATTTTCGATGGGTTGGGCAGAATCTGCAATCTTTGACCCAGTTTCTTCGCATTGCCGCAATGCGCTGTGTTTTACACCAACTGGCAACTGATTTCAAAGTAAAGTAACTGGCTGCAGAAGTGTTTTTCAGAGAAATGAGTACTCAGCATTTTCCTAAATATCTGCAAACTTAACATTAAGATATTTTTATGCTTTGGTACAGTCAAAAACATACATTCAACACCTAAACATCACATACACTCAACGGCCACTTTATTAGGTACACCTGTCCAACTGCTCGTTAACACTTAATTTCTAAGCAGCCAATCACATGGCGGCTACTCAGTGCATTTAGGCATGTAGAGCATGGTCAAGACAATCTCCTGCAGTTCAAACAGAGCATCAGTATGGGGAAGAAGGTGATTTGAGTGACTTTGAACGTGGCATGATTGTTGGTGCCAGAAGGGCTGGTCTGAGTATTTCAGAAACTGCTAATCTACTGGGATTTTCACGCACAACCATCTCTAAGGGTTTACAGAGAATGGTCCAAAAAAGAAAAAACATCCAGTGAGCGGCAGTTCTGTGGGCGGAAATGCCTTGTTGATGCCAGAGGTCAGAGGAGAATGGCCAGACTGGTTCGAGCTGATAGAAGGGCAACAGTGACTCAAATAACCACCCGTTACAACCAAGGTGGGCAGAAGAGCATCTCTGAACGCACAGTACAGGTCGAACTTTGAGGCAGATGGGCTACAGCAGCAGAAGACCACACCGGGTGCCACTCCTTTCAGCTAAGAACAGGAAACTGAGGCTACAATTTGCACAAGCTCATCGAAATTGGACAATAGAAGATTGGAAAAACGTTGCCTGGTCTGATGAGTCTCGATTTCTGCTGCGACATTCGGATGGTCAGGGTCAGAATTTGGCGTCTACAACATGAAAGCATGGATCCATCCTGCCTTGTATCAACGGTTCAGGCTGGTGGTGGTGGTGTCATGGTGTGGGGAATATTTTCTTGGCACTCTTTGGGTCCCTTGGTACCAATTGAGCATCGTTGCAACGCCACAGCCTACCTGAGTATTGTTGCTGACCATGTCCATCCCTTTATGACCACAATGTACCCAACTTCTGTATGGCTACTTTCAGCAGGATAATGCGCCATGTCATAAAGCTGGAATCATCTCAGACTGGTTTCTTGAACATGACAATGAGTTCGCTGTACTCAAATGGCCTCCACAGTCACCAGATCTCAATCAAATAGAGCATCTTTGGGATGTGGTGGAGACGGGAGATCGCATCATGGATGTGCAGCCGACAAATCTGCGGCAACTGTGTGATGCCATCATGTCAATATGGACCAAACTCCCTGAGGAATGCTTCCAGCACCTTGTTGAATCTATGCCACGAAGAATTGAGGCAGTTCTGAAGGCAAAAGGGGGTCGAACCCGTTACTAGCATGGGGTACCTAATAAAGTGGCCGGTGAGTGTATAAAGCATGCACAAATCATTCTTAGTCGATTTCCCTGTGCGTGTGTTTATGGAGACGGAAAAGCATTATAAAGTCATTGTGTGCTGGGCTGGAAGGTGGTAAAGCTTTTACGAAACAATGGCTTTTTGTTTTTGAATGATTTCCACCAATTCTGCCTCTGCGTTGAGCGGCACTATTCAATTGGCAAAACAATCGTCTGAATGGAGCAGTGCGTGAGTGATGATAACCACAGACTGTCGTCCTCTGTGAAGCAAAACTCTGGCTCGCGCTGATCGATCGGCGTGCTACTCTCTTCCCCACTGTTGCTGCAATAGTCCCACCCTGCTCCTTACACACACACACACTTCCTAATTAAACCCAGGAGTGCCTAGCTCAGGCCGGTCAGCCTTTGTTCAACTTTCCCTCATCAAGAGATCTTGCAGATATTATGCAGAGCTGAGTCCATCGGCCTTAGACAGACGTATCCCACAATGCCCCAAAGAAGGAAAGACGTCAAGCCACCCCCACGGGAAACCGCAGAGCAATGATTGATAGAAATCTGTACGAGATTGTGTTTGAGTGAAAGTGAACATAATAAAGCCACTTCAGTTCAAAAGCTTGAATACTTTTATTCAGCAAGGATGCATTACACTGATCAAAAGTGACAGTATACATGCCTTTATAATATTAGAAAAGATTTATGTTATGAAATAAATGCAACACTTTCTATACGTCAAAGGATCTTGGGAAAAAAATGCACTGCAATGTTATAAAAATTGATAATACTTAGAAATGTTTCTGCATCAGATGAGCATAACAGAATGATTTCTGAAGGATCGTGACATTTTTTATGACTATTTACCTCAGTTACCATTTAATAGTCTGTTCTTGCACTGTTTATCATTCTCAGTGTGTAAATAAACTCTGTGATTAGTCCTCAGTATTCATTTGTAAACACTGTCTGTTTTATTTACTGTGTACTATCAGTCGCTGTACGCTGTGTATTTAGAAGAAAGCTTTGTGAAAAGAGTTTGATGAAATCTCAAAGGAAGCGGCCCGATGTCGCTGTCAATTGGGTTGTGTCGTTTCTTGACGTGTGAGATCGGTTGACCTTTGAACAACCTCTTTAGACAATGATCTCAGAGCTGGGATTCAGGAAAACACTATGACATCAGCACTGGTATCAATGAGCCTCAGGACACACACACACACACCTAATCCGCTCAGTATGAATTTTACAATGGGAAAACAAAGAACAATCCAAGCTTGTCATAGTTACTCATGTCGCTGCAATGTGAAAGTGTGTAGTTAACAACATAAGCGTTTTCTACCACAAGGGCCCCTTTTTGAAGAAAAAGTGGTTCTAGGCAAGAAATATGGCACTTGCGGGAAAAATCCAGTCAACACAGCAATTGTTGTAAAATGTTGATAAAAAAAACTCAACTCATGTTTGAACTAAGAAAAATCAAGATTAAAGCATTGTTTCTGAGCATTGACATGGTTTAAAGTCGATGAAAAGCGTCCAATTTTCTAAATGCATGTTATTGATCTCATTGTGAACTGTAATGTATTCATTTGAATTTTCACCGTAAATTTTGAAGGTCACCTTAATGTTAATGAAATTACATGATGTTAGTTTGAACTGCTACCGCTGATAATTTACCAAATACCTTAATTATGTAGTAGATAGATACTGGATATGTGATAGGCAACACATTTACCAAGCCACCACACCAACAGGAAGGAAGACCCGATGTTGGATATTATAGCATTTTAACATATATATTTAAAGGGACAGGAGGATGGAGTTTGGCTTCAAGTGATTTAGGTTTGTGAAACTATATTAATATTGTCTTGCTGTATACATGTCATTTTCATTAAATCTCTCAAAAATTTACCAAAAAGCCATTTTAAACCCCCAAAATGTAGGCCAAAACACAGAAACAAGCAACATTTTAGCATTTTCAGTTCCATCTTCCTGAAGTCAATGGGTTTTCTGACAAAACGTCTGTGGTGGTGAAAATATTTTCAAATTTTATTCTACAACATAAAATACATCAGTAATACCACGTTGTGATTTAAAAAAAAAAAGTGGTCGCTTTCACAGCCCCGTTGTGTTTATGAGAACGTAAACTAACATAACTCGACTTTCAGGGAAAAGGTGTCTTAAGACGTTTAGTTGACGATTATATTTAGGCTTCATAGAAGTTGTGTTTATTTGTTAAGATTTTTATGATGAACAACAAATGTAGTAATCAGAAATATTTGCTGATCTTAGAGCTTATTTTTCGGCAATAATCCAAAAGCCAATGGAAAATATTGGGTTTTCTGTCGAGGGAACCAGAGTTATTGTGGACTTATGGCTTGGTACATCATCACTGCAGAAGAAAAGATCTGTAGAATGTAGAATCTATAAAAATGTCATTCACCTGATGATTCACCTCGTTTTTTGTCATCAGATATTATTATATCGCGATGCACCAGTATGAAAATTTTGGCCGATAATGATACCCGATAACCGATAATTCTTAAAACTGATAAATAAAATCCAAGTATTCCGATAACTTTAGAGAGAAAAGCCACGTCCCAAGCACACATAATAATATTCTCATTATAATGTTATGTAGCTTATATGACAGACTTGCACTACATGTTACACCAAACTCACTGACCGGTCAAAAGTTTAAGATCGGTAAGATTTTTATGTCTTTAAAGAAGTCTTCTGCTCACCAAGGCTGCAATTTTATATAAAAATACACAGAAAACACAGTAATATTGTGAAAATATTCTGACAATTTAAAATGACTTTTTTGATGTTGATATATATTAAAATGTAATTTATTCCTCTGAAAAAAAGCTGAATTTTCAGCATCATTACTCCAGTCTTCAGTGTTACATGATCCTTCAGAAATCACTTAATATGAATGATTTTATGCTCCAAACATGTATGATTATCATCCATGTCGAAAACAGTTTTTTACATTTTTATTTCAGGATTCTTTGATGAATAGAAAGTTCAAAAGAACAGCTTTTATCTGAAATGGAAAGCTTTTGTTACATTAAACACTACCCTTTAAAAAGTTTGGGGTCAGTAAGAATTTGTATTTTATTTTTGGGGGAAATAAATAAGAAAATCAATACTTCTATTCATCAAGGATGCGTTACATGGATCAAAAGTTACAGTAAAGACATTTATAATGTTAGAAAAGATTCTAATTAAATAAATGCTGTTCTTTGAACTTTCTATTCATCAAAGAATCCTGAAATAAAAATGTAAAAAACTGTTTTCAACATGGATAATAATCATACATGTTTTTGGAGCATAAAATCATCATATTAGAGTGATTTGTGAAGGATCATGTGACACTGAAGACTGGAGTAATGATGCTGAAAATTCAGCTTTTTTCAGAGGAATAAATTACATTTTAATATATAAACATAAAAAAGTCATTTTAAATTGTCATAATATTTCACAATATTACTGTGTTTTTTGTGTATTTTTTATAAAAAAAATTGCAGCCTTGGTGAGCAGAAGAGACTTCTTTTAAAAACATCAAAAAAAACTTTTTGACCGGTAGTGTATATTTTCTTTTTTTAAGTGATTCCAATCATATTTCAAGCAATATCAAAACCAACAGTGCGCATCTGAAGCATCTCAGCTGAAGGATACTAATACATTATTTATCGGCTTTGATATAACAGCTTTCTTCTCATGCCAATACCGATATATGGTGGCCGATATATCATGCACACCAAAATGTATGTTCTTCACACTGTAACTGCAAAATGTCTAGCAAAAAAACGACTTTATATTTCGCTCGACACCTCCTAAAACGCTCTCACTTTAAAATATAGCACACAGTCGTATGGACTACTCGAGTTATAAGCAGTTTCTCTGAATGAATCATCCATTATATCCACTCTCATTGCATCACACACTATTAAAACTAAATTAAAGGTAATTTTATTAGGCTTTTGTGCGTCTATCGAAACCGTGTAACTGAAGTGAATGGTTGAGACGGCGAGTGCAGGAAGCATGAGGGTGTGTGTCGCACAGCAGCTGTGGAGGTCGGGAAGCGTTTAACACTGATGTCATGAGAGGTACGGTCCTCCTCACACCGCAAACTTTCCTTTCATCTCACCTCGGCTCTACTGTGAGAAAAGCTCAAAGCTCATCCGTCATCCTCCAGAGATGCGGGCAGCAACGCACATCTAACAGATCGTTTTCTTCGCTTGGTGTGCTTGAAGATGATTAGTTAATCTATTCAACATATTGAAGATATTAAAACATAATAACACATTTTGTCCCCCATTTTCATCATTACAAACACTTAATATACATTATATTTGTCCATCTTATTTACATTCTTAGGTATATCAGTAATGATTCACTCTAATGTATATTTATCATTCAATTATTGAATTTATTTAGACAATTATTATCAAGATTTTTAGATTATTATCCACCCTGTTATTTCGACTACTTTCCCTTTAAATGAAAGTTGTGAAAGTCTCATATTCAAGGAGTTAATCTCTTTTAAACTCCATGGCTTGGCCGTTTGGGTCTCTGAGAACTTTTTGTATGGCGAGTGTTTTGATTCTAGTAGTAATGTGAATTTTTGAAGATGTGAGCAGGTTACTGTCGGACACAGCAGGAGTGTGTGTTTATGGGATCGCAGGGCGTGATTATTATCTGTGAAGTGTGAACATTTCCTGCCTCCTCCTCCGCCGAGGGACAAGCGTGAAAAAGGGTTTTTCAGTGGAGCTTTTTAAGAGAGGCCGAATCCGGGCCAAAGTGTGTGACCCACCAGGGGAACATAAAACACACAGATGACGCCTTTAGAAAACCGCAGATTTACTTTACCTCAGAAAAAAGAACACTCATATAAAAATATCTCAATTGCTTTTAGATTAAATGGAAATAGCTCTTTTTGCTGGAGTTAATCTCACATGCGTCTCCTCCTCTAGAGATTCAGTAGAGATCTCAACAACATTTATATAGTTTTATGGCTCTAGACTCTAAATGGATGGCAACTCAGTAAATCATTTACTATCTATTTCTATTTTTTATTGATTAGAACATGTAGAACGTCACAGATGGGTCATTTCTGGTATTCTGTGCCTCATAAAATGTAGTAAATCAAACTTTTTAATACATGTTTGTGTAGTCGTAATAGGGCTAAAGTAAAACACTTAAAATATATATTCTGGTCAAGCTTGGGTAAATAAATTTAACCATTTATTAAACTAAATAAATAAAATGGTAAGCTCAAAAATGTCCACAAGGACAGGTTTGCCTAAGGCATTTTGGTTCAGTAACAGTATTGATACTATAGTACATTTTCATTGTCACTGAATTATCAGTATGTATTATTTTGCTGATTTTAAGAAATTATTGTAAAAATAAATTAAAAAGTAACTGCTTAATAGGGTTGACAAACTGATAACAGGGTGGTCAAATTAGAGACAAGTCTTGGACAAGTGGTATAAAGAATGGATGGATGATTCCCTAACGCTCACAAACAACCAGTTACAATTTTACTTGATTTCGAACTGGATTTAGAAGGGAAACAATATCTAAAACATCGCAAACAGACTTTAAATGCACTACTTCATTAACTTTTACAATCACAATGTTCACTCTCAATGTTCCATTCGGTTAGCTCTTATAACAGCTGTCGGACATTTCTGACCTAAAATCAGCCAATGAGCAAAAATAAGCTGAGGTTTAGGCTATCAAATAAACAATTTAAAACTATCATTTTAAAAATATAATTTTTTTCTACTAACTTTTTTTCATATAACAGGGTGGACATAAGGTTGATCAGATTTAGGCTAATTTTAAAGATAAAATAGGTTAAAATAATTCGAGGATCTTACTTGTGCAAGTAACTCATTTAAATGGAAAGTAGTCAAGTTAACAGGGTGGAAAATAAATTGAGGGACAAGCTAAAAAAATCGGATTCAAAATTGTTCAAATAAATGTAATAATTGAAATAAATATATTTGTAGGCTACATAAGAGAGAATGGTTAATGATATGCCCCCATATTAATTATATACCCATGTGTAAGTGGTATTTATCATGAAAATGGGTTACAGACCTAGGGAGAACATTTTGATGTTGAAGTCGTTCACTGTAAAAAGTTTTCATTATTTTTTTTTTTATCAATTTCAATATACTTAGAGGACAAAATGGTGTTTAAGACAAAAAGAGGTTAACATTTGATGTTGTTCTACATTTTAGGAAGATCGTGATACTTAACTGGGACACCGACAGCACTGAATCTTGGGAATGACCCAGATGTCTACTCAGAAAACTGACTAGGGCTTCTGCAAACAAAGTCTTCTGTCTAAATGAAATGTTACTGTGTGATGTGTAAAACATGAATGTAACGGTAACGGCTTAGATCGGCCTGGGCTTCGGCCGCTGCAGTCCTTGACTAGAGGAAATGTGGAGTCCAGGGAGGAGTCGGTTCCCACACCCAGAAGAAGGGCTTTCGGCTGGTCTAACACAAACACTGCAGCCCTCAGGAAGGAAAGGGTTCCCAGACACCCACAGACTGACCCAACGCCAGCCGAGGAGCGATCGACGACACCGAGGCGAGTGACCGAGGGCAAGCTAACGCAGGTTTGCGTAGGACTAACGTTACACGCACACAGCGAGAATAAGTACAGGTCTGTGTACAGTTCCGTGGACTTTTTTCAATTCAAATATAGCTGAAAATTAATATTCAAAACACAGAATAAGCTTACCTGTCTCCCACTGTGTTTTATCCGATGAACTGCTGTTGTGTTTTGATTTAAAGTCGGTTAGACCGCTTGCTAATCGAGTGGGCTGATTCATTGAAATGAATGACCTAACGATTCTTTTGTGTGATTCAGCGAGACGTTTCGTTTCGAGCCGCTTTGTGAACCAAACCGACCGATTCATTAAAAATAAATTACTTTTAAAATGAAAGTCACTTTTCGCAAACTGTGTGAACAAAACTGATTCATTCAATTTATTTACAAGAATTATTGTTCGTCATGATTCGCGAAAGGAGTTCGTTTTGGGGCCACTTTGCGAAGCGATTTAGACATGAAAATAATCGAGTAAAATTACCAAATTTCAAAATAATCATTCATTCTAGTCTGAATTTTCCAGCTGGAAAAAAAACAAACAAAAAAAAAAAAAGAAGATCTCACAAAATAATCAATAATGCCGCTTCGCTATCCAATTTGACTCATTGAAAGAATAACTAGACTACAAGATTATTTTCCAATTGTCGAAAACTATCTTTCCAGATCGACATAGCAAACCCATTTTACACATTTAATAAAACCATATGATTCATCAGAAATCACTATTAGCTGAATACCTTTGAGATCTACCTTTTGTATTCGCCAGTCAGTATCTAAGTAATTAAGAAGGTTTATCAAGTAAACAAGCCTGAATAAAGTTGATTTCTCTGCAAAGTATAGGTTTCAGACAAAAACATTTTTTCTTGTAGAAATATAATGTTTGGTAAACTGTCCCTGTATGTGTAAATATGAAGTTATTTCTGAAAATGAACTGAAAGATTTGGATATGAGCTTATAGGCTTGCAATTACCTCATAAAACTCATAAAAACGATTGTGTTGGTGTTGTAAAACACTCAATCAAACATACCCTGTTCATTCATAAACACACATTCATGAACTAGCAGGGGCGTGAAGTTCAGTCTCCATATGTGTGTGTGAGTGTCTCTCTCTCTGTCATAATCAAATTAGTTTTGCTGTCCATGTCTAATGGACCGTCTCCGCAGTTCAGGATAAATAGGCTCAGTCTCAGAGCAGTTCACACACACACACACACACGTAACATCATCTCTCCAGCCATGCCTCCACAGCGCAGGAAACACACACATTTCAACATGAGAGTTCACACAGCATAAAGCTCATTTGGGAAATCCATGCCAGTTCACATGTGTCTTTAAACTGAACAGAACTTTACAAGTTAATTAGTGTACGCTTGTGTTAGACTCTTCCACCATGTAGGCTATCTTCCAAATGTTAGTTTCTTGGGTCTTTATTTGGTGTGGAAATTGGATTGATAGGACTTCCCTCTGCCTGGCGAAAGCTGCTTGATATGATTATTCTTGGTTTATCGTTCCAAATTACAGAATCCCCCAGCAGCAAACTCTCAGCACTGCTTCCAAAGACATTGAGAAACTTGGTTGATGTTCCCAACGCATTAAACTCATGCAATGAATAGCACAATTTCAATTTTTGACCCCGTTTTGCCAGCGAGCCTTTCTGAGCACAGCCAATGATTATTGTTTTTTGCATGGGAAATATCATCACATATTTTATGCAGATTAATAACTGTAAACTAGAATGAAAAATATTTTGGGGAATCACATTGCGATCCTAATTCTGACTTGATTAATTGAAAAGAAAATAGACTTGACTGAATTCTTTTGGGATTCACAAAGCAACAATTCATACTGCTTTATTGATTCAGTTGAAAAAGAATTGACTAAAAATGAATGATTCTTTTGGGATTCATAAAACAAACAAATTCATACCGCTTTACTGATTCATTGAAAATAATTGACTAAAAATTAATGATTTTTTGAGATTCATAAAGCAATCATTCAAACCACTTTACTGATTCATTGAAAAGAATTAACTAAAATTTAATGATTTTTTGAGATTCATAAAGCAATCATTCAAACCGCTTTACCTGATTCATTGAAAATAATTAACTAAAATAAAAGATTCTTTTGGGATTCACAAAGCAACAATTTATACCGCTTTACTGATTCATTGAAAATAATTGACTAAAAACGATTGATTCTTTTGAGATTCACAAAGCATTCATTCAAACCACTTTACTGATTCATTGAAAAGAATTGACTAAAAATTAATGATTTTTTGAGATTCATAAAGCAATCATTCAAACCGCTTTACTCTATTCATTGAAAAGAATTGACTAAAATGAATGATTTCTTTTGAGATTCACAAAGCAACAATTCATACTGCTTTGCCATCCTGTTTTAGCTGATTTCATTGAAAAGAACTAATAAGAATGAACAAATCTTTTAGGAAATACAAAAAAAAAACATTCAAACTGCTTTGGAAACTGATTTAAATGATTCATTGAAAAGAATTGACTAAAATAAATGATTCTTTTGGGATTCACAAAGCAACAATTTATACCGCTTTACTGATTCATTGAAAATAATTGACTAAAAATTAATGATTTTTTGAGATTCATAAAGCAATCATTCAAACCACTTTACCTGATTCATTGAAAATAATTAACTAAAAATTAATGATTTTTTGAGATTCATAAAGCAATCATTCAAACCGCTTTACCTGATTCATTGAAAAGAATTAACTAAAATAAATGATTCTTTTGGGATTCACAAAGCAACAATTTATACCGCTTTACTGATTCATTGAAAATAATTGACTAAAAACGATTGATTCTTTTGAGATTCACAAAGCATTCATTCAAACCACTTTACTGATTCATTGAAAAGAATTGACTAAAAATTAATGATTTTTTGAGATTCATAAAGCAATCATTCAAACCGCTTTACTGATTCATTGAAAAGAATTGACTAAAATGAATGATTCTTTTGAGATTCACAAAGCAACAATTCATACTGCTTTGCCATCCGGTTTGACTGATTCATTGAAAAGAACTAATAAGAATGAACAAATCTTTTAGAAAATACAAAAAAAAAACATTCAAACTGCTTTGGAAACTGATTTAAATGATTCATCTGAAAGAATTGACTAAAATAAATGATTCTTTTGGGATTCACAAAGCAACAATTTATACCGCTTTACTGATTCATTGAAAATAATTGACTAAAAATGATTCTTTTGAGACTTACAAAGCAATCATTCAAAACGCTTTGCAAACCGTCCTTATATAATATGTCAAACATGACGTTGTAGTTCTGACGTTATCAAACATGATCCTGTAAGGTAAAATGTTTGGCCTTTATCTCTCTCTCTCTCTCTCTCTCTCTGGCACCACTTACTCCACCCTACACCTCCTGATAACGACACACTGATAATGCATAAAACATTTAATTCCTGCTTATTCATTATATAAAAGTCTGACTGTCTGGAGAACAGCTTGTGCTTTTAAAAGTCCTGCACAGATGTTGTGGTGCCGCTGTATTCCCGAGTTACTCGCTGTATCAGCTTCATAATGTCAGCAGAATGAATGAATGAATGATGGCAACAGTCTGTTCTCAAGCCTGAGAGAGATCACGGCTTCTCCAATTAATGCCAGTTTATTTTTTTAATCACTCTCTATTATTATTTTTTAACTGATTAAACCTTTATCACTAAGTATTAAAGTTCAGCACGTGTGTCATCCAGCTGTTTGTATAATTCCTCTAATCATGTCATATTTAATAACTCTCTCTGTGCGGTTAGTCAAACCAATGTCTGCCAAAAAATCTGAATGTTCATTTCATAAATGCAGTTTTCATTCCAGCGACATGAATAATATAAGAGCGTAATTCATATGTCATATTTGATGTGTTCAAGCATGAGGCCTGTTTTCAGCTCTGAGCACTCCTGCCCTCTGCTGTTCAAAGGAGACACTGCACTCTACAGTCACGGTGACGCTTTAGTGAATTATTCATGTCATGTATACACATTTTTTATGCGTGCATTCTGATAGAAAGTTGATCTGTAGATTCATGTTTCTTTTCTTGGTTTCTGTCAGATTTGTTCTGGTAAAAGGGCTCTGATTTTCTGAATATGCATTATTTATGCTCGTTCCCCTGAGGTAATAACCAATGACTGACAGAATACTGAACTTTGAAATTAATTTTAAAATAGGCCTATATTTGTTAGCCTTTTATATATAGGTAGATTACCATTGCATTGTAACTTTATTGTTATAAATAAACAAAATTAAAATTATGAGTCATTATATTATCGATATCGATTAAAACTGTTGATATAGAGTGCCGAAGTTACGACGTCACTCTGTAGGCCAAACGCAGAAGTGAGTTAGCATTTTAGCACTCCTCGGTTCCCTCGCTCTAAAGCCTATGGGATTTTTTAATGGGTTTTTGCTAAATCTCCTGAAATAAGGTCTGTGGTGAACAAAGCCTCTAAATATTTTCACGTTGTAACGTCTATAACAGCACGCATACAATAACGCACGCAACAGACGTTGCTATCTTAAAGGCGTATTAATGTCACAAACACTCCTTAACTTCAGGTGGCCGTTACAACGTTTTGATCTATGACATAGAACACATAGTTATAACCTGCTTGTGTTTTTTTTTAAACTTTATTGTGTCTGTGGTTTTTAAAATCTTTTTTTTATATATATAGGCTTCAAAATAAATACATTTTGTATTAACTTGTAACGATTATCTTGATAGACAAAACGTGTAAGGGTCACAACTCTTAGTTAAACACAGATGTTATATTTTACGATTTTCCAAAAGTCTATGGGAAAAAAGTGACGTCAATCTGACAGGATGGTGTTCGCGGGAAATTGCATACAGGGAGAGAGAGAAGTTGCTCTGCGCCTACTTTAAAACTTGTCTGGTGTGAAAGTGGCAGAGGTAAGTTTTGTGTGTGTGTGTGTGTGTGTGTGGGGGGGGGGGGGGGGGTGTTTATGTGACTTAAGAGGACACAAGTTTGTATAATGACGTGTATTACACTGGTATTACAACTTATTGGTGGTTTATGAGGACATTTCAAAAGTCCTCATAAATCAAATGGCTTAAAAAACATAAAAAAAACAATGTTTTATTAAAAAATAAAGGGGGACTAGTGTAGGGGATAGAATATATAGTTTGCATAGGATAAAAACTATTACGCCTATGGAGAGTCCTCATAATGCTGTTGCACCAATATGTGTGTGTGTGTGTGTAAGTGGTAATATAATGCCTCTGAAGATCCCCGTTTCAAAAAAACGTCCAACAGAGGAGAGTCTGCTGGAAAAGAGGAGACAGAGCTCATAATAAAACAAATAAAAACTGGCTTGGCTTCAGAGATGGAGAACTAAGGGATTGTAAATGTTGTAAAAGCGACGCACCAATGGTGTTCTTTAGTTTCTCATTTCAATACGTTTGTATTATAGATTCAGTGTTTCCCAGCTAACAATTTAACGTTCTCAGAACGCTAGTTTTTGGTTCCCAGAACGTCTCCCATTGTTTACCCATACGTTTTCTTAACGTAAATAGAACGTTCCTTCTAGGTTCTAAAAATAGAACCTAAAAATAACCTACAGGGAACGCTTTTAGAACGTTCTTATTTGGTAAGATAACCAAAATGGGAACATTAGGGAAATGTTCTGTGTTTGCTGGGTTTTAGTGTGTGTTCATTTATTTATTTTGTGTGTATTTTGAAGCATTTAGTTGCATTTGAGTTCAAGCTCAGTTTTTCCATGTCAATATTATTAATTTATAAAAATTATAAAATAAAAAATATTTTTTTATAAAATATTTTTCATTTAGGATAATGTTGTCTTGTCTGTTTGTTGTGTGTCTCTGTCTCACATAATGTGATAGATTATAGTGAACGCTGCTAAAACAGATGGTTCAATCCTCCTCACAATCAAGATTAGGATTACACAGGCACACTGTGCCACACACACACACACACACACACACACACACACACACACACACACACACACACACACACACACACATAATCAGTGTGTCTTAAAGAAATGAAACACAAAGAACAATAGAAACGAATACAATAACTTCATTCTAGATTTCAAACTAATGTTTTGCTGGAGTCACCACCAGTCAGGGATAGAGGAACAGTGCAATGCATTCATGAATCTGTGCACACACTCTGAAAAATAAAGGATCTAATAGGGGTTTTTAGTAATTTTGGCTTTTTATGCATTTTAGTTTTTAAAACAATACCATTATACTCTTGTGTTAACTATAGTTAATATATTAACTATATATAATTAATGAATTGCTAACAAATACATTTTAAATTGTAAATTGTTTATGAATAAATATATTTTTAAAGACTAACTCATGTCAATTGAAGATCTTTTAATTGGTAAATAAGAAATACACACATGCATTGATAGAATAATGTTTTGCATATTATCTTTAATTTTATAAAAATAACTGTACAAGTTGCTTTCATAATGCAAAGGTTAATTGCTAAAAGTCATTTTTAATCCAAATGATACCCACGACCCAAAATTTGGGTTGTATTGTTCAACCCATTGTTTAGTCAGTTCAACCCAACAATTTGGTAATTTCTACCCAACTTTGGATAGAAAACATAACCCAACACGCTGGGTTAAATCAATAACCCAACTGGGTTGGGTTAAAATAACCCAGCGCTGGGTGAGACCCTTTTTTACCCAGCGGCTGGGTTACAAAATAACCCAACTTGGGTTGTTTTCAACCCAGCAGTTTTTAGAGTGTACAAAAACACGGATTAGTGAACACTGACGTCATGTGCATGTGTATAACATTACAAAATGACATTCGCAATTACGGTCCTGGCAGTATAATACAGTGTTTTTCGTTTTGACGTGTGAACTGGGATCGTTTTGACAATGTTAGCATCTGTACGCGATAAACACAAAGGAAAACAAGCAGCATTTATCGTGTTCAAGCAGTTCAGATCTTTAAGGCCCTTAAGCAAAAAAGCATCAAAAGGCATTTAGTTTTATCTAGCATACATTTATTTTTAAAGCTTAAAAATATACATTTAGTTTTAAAGCTTTTTAAAGGTTATAGCGCCACCTATGGTCCGATTCTCCATGAAACTGTGCATGCTTCTTCAGCTTGTTATGAGACATATGCTCATCAATTTTTGTGAAGTTCTGAGTTTTCTTTTAGGATTTATAGGCTTTTTGGGACATTTTGCCACACCCCTTTTCAAAATAACCATTTAACACACCATGCGTAAAATAAAAAAAGTTCAACTTT
>JAQIUQ010005388.1:85000-144935 GCA_030378365.1 Hybognathus amarus
CTCGATTAAATGTTCTAAATGGAATAATTTATTCCGTTAAAAGGTACTCTAAATGGAACCATTGATTCTGTTAAAGTTTCTAAAATGGTACACCATTGATTCCGTTAAATGTTCTAAATGGAACAGATCTGATTCCGTTAAAGGTTCTAAATGGAACCATTAATTCTGTTAAAGGTTCTTAAATGGAACCATTATAATTCGATAAAGGTTCTTCACATGGAACCATTGATTCCGAATAAAGAACCTTTATTTTGTCATGTCATAACTCAAATTCCTCAGATTTGCAATTAAGTCTTCAGTGGAAAACTACTAGCAGTTCTACCAAGATTTAACCAATTATTACAATTGTTTCCTGTAATTTTTACTGTAAAGATACTACAGTAAAAATCGGTTAACATTAAGCTCTCTTATTATATATTGGGGATAAATAGATCTTAATCTTATGTCATGTAATTTTACAGTAAAATACTATTAAATGTATCATTTTTGGAAGTAAAAATTAACAAAACATCTTGTAATTTACTGCGAAAAGCCTCTGTCATTACCAGCATTCCCTCTGTGACACTTCACACATATTAATATCTAAGTTTCTTATTCGTTTTTTTGTTAATAGTTAGGGTGTTACACCTTTAATTAATGTTTAGCGCTATTTTAGTGTCATGTCTTGTTGTGTTGTATTTGTGTTCATGACAAATGGCACTTTAATGGCTCAGTTGTTTCTCCTTGACAGAATTAAAATGGAGAACAAATGGTGATTTGTCTAAAACAATCTAAAATAATGGTTCCAAAAGGGTTTTTTTGATGCAATAAAACTAACCATTTTTGGTTTCCCAAAGAACCTTTCAGTGAACAGTTCTTAAAATATTTTTCATAGAACATTTTAACGATCTAAAGAAGCTTTTGTGGAACTGAAAGATTCTATGGATGCTAAAAGTTCTTAATGGAACCATTGATGCCAATAATCGAGAGTATTTAGAGTGGATACATAGTTTTACTGTATATTTACAAGATTATACTGGCAACCACAGGTTTATTTATTTATTTATTTATTTTCCAGTGTATTGACTGTTTTTGTAGTAACATGCAGAGCTGATTCTTAAATGTGACATAACTGGCAACGTCATTAATTATCCGGAGCTGTAAAAGAGCAGCACAGTCTTTTTCTGGACCCTGTTTGATCCATGAATCCGTCAAATGGAGGTCAGGAGCTTCCAGAAGTTTGCGGTGCCCGTGATTGGTTTAAAACGGCGCTTCTATAATGTGTTACATGCAATTATTCTCATTGGTTTGTCAATTATACTAGTTGTTTAGAGGATAAACTGTGACTTTGCATAAAACAAAGTTTTCGTTTGTGTTTGTGAGGGTTTGAGTCGCATGCATAGAGCCGCTTTGAGCCCATTAGCCGCTGAGCTCTACGTCATGCTACTTCTTACTTAGGCTATTTTTACACTTCAGTTTCTCAGAGAGAACAGCATATTTGTGTGCAAACTTTATACTGTAGAAATGCATATGCTTTATCTAATCAACAGAATTGTGACAACAGATTACAAGCAATATTATTAATTAAATTTAACAAATTTAACAAATTGAATTGAGTAATAATTAAATTATTCCTTAAAAGTTAACCATTTAAAATGAGTAAAGTTTACACCAAAAAATATAACAAAAATACTCATAACAGACAGACGTCAAAGATTAATTAAGATCTCTTTATTTTATATTGCCAGCATTGAAGACACCTGATGTTAACAAGCAGAATTAATGAAGGAGAAAACAGTAATTTTAAAACACACCGATCACCATAATGGTGACTTAAATATATGTTTTTTTGGTTGTTGTTGTAAGTTTTACTCATTTTAAATGGTTAACCTTTAAGGAAATAATTTGATTAATTATTAATCAATTCTAATTTGTTAAATTTAATTAATAATATTGCTTGTAATCTGTTGCCACAATTTTTTTTTAATTAGATAAAGCATATTCATTTGTAGACCGACAGAAACTTGTGAACTGCAGTGGCCAGAAAGCCATTAAACGCACTGAATTTGTTCAGTTTCCACATTTGTATTGTACACTCATTACGTTCTTCCAACGAATAATGCATCAATTATACAAATGACAGCTCATGCGGTGGTGTTTAGATATGATAATTTGACACAATATTTGGTTTATCATTGTCAGACCATCGTTTCAAAGGTTGAGTGACTTGTAGCACAGAGTAAATATTTAACGTGAAGATAACAGAAGATAGCGCTGTGTCACAGTAAAATGTGAATAAAGAGCAAATAGACAAAATTTAAAAATAGACACGTAAACTTTTGGTTTTAGTTCCATTATTAAAACTGCAGTCAATAATTTAATCCCTTCGTCGTTAATCACCAAAATTAAAGCATATTAAAAACACCAAAACAGACTAGATTTTTTATCACAGAGGGACTTAATGCAAAAGAAAAATGGCATCTTGACAGGATAAATGCATCTGGGATAGACAGAGAGGATTCTGGGAGCTCAGCGAATGTGTTCGGTCTTTGTACTGGGATATTATTTCAGTTTTCTCCTCTCAGGCGGACCATTTTGTTATGTCACTGGTTCCTATTCTTACAGTCAATGAAAGAGTAATGAGAGGTTTTTTCCTGAAGGCAACACGCTCGGCACAAGAGCTATGGGTGTAATTTCAGAGAGTCCCTCCGGACCTTTAGGAGACAAGGTGAAGAATGTTTTTCGTTTAGTGACCTGGATCTGTTCATCATTATAGATCACTGTAAAAAATATTGTTGGTTTAACTTACAAAATTAAAAAGTAACCTGGTTGGCTAAATTTTAAGTTCATTGAAATGGAAAATTGAGTTAATACAATGAAGGAGATTGATTTAATCATCAGAAACTCCAAATATTATCAACCACATTATTTATTTACGTTGATTTGACAAAAGAAAACATGTTGTGGTTACAAATCATGAACATTTTTTAACAGTATATATAGGTGTTATGTAGCTATGGTAGGCTACAGTAAATATAGTGATCATACAATTATCATGTCACGGTGGCTGAAATGAGCGGACAACGATAAAGAATCAAACAAATACTTTTTTTGTAGCTATCCCAAGGAATATCAGGAGATAAATGTGGAAAACGCAGCTACTAAACACAGACGAAATCGGACTGTTTACACAACACCGTTTTCGACTAAAAACGTAAAACTTTGTATGCGTTTTGACTGTTCGTTAAAACAAAAACGGCGTTTTGGGTGCGTGAAAAACGCAAAATTTTAAAAACGATTTCACATGTTCAGTTTATAGTGTTTTATCGCCATCTAGTGGCCTGGCAGCAGAATACAGCGTTTATTGTCGTTTTCGCGAATCCGTATAAATAGTGTCGTCTGTATGCGTAAAAATAAAAACGTCTCCATTTTAAGTATACCGTTGTCTTTTAAACATACCCTAAATTAGTTAATTCATTTTAAAAAAAAATGTTGAGCCGAATGAAACCAGGGACAGACATGGAAATGAGGTCAACTTATAATGGCAGAACCAAACACAAAAAAACACAATCCTTCATCAAAGTACCACAAAAACATGATTTAAGTGTGCTTTTTAATTATTATTCCGGGGCCAACAAATTATGTTAATCCAGGAACACGTCCTACTTGGCTAAACCACATTGTGTGCAACCGTGTACCGCAACGTGGTCCTGCCGTTGCACTTTTTCTAAGGATCTGAGACGACCTTAAATCCTTCTGGACCAATGTCAGGTCAAGCCAAGCCACCAAAAGATCTGTTTGGCATTACAGGTCACTAGTGAAAGGTGAGGTGTGATAAATCTAGCTGACCCTAATTTCGATTAGCAGGAATATGCGGTTTCTGGCAGGTGAACATTTGATAAAGATTGATAAAGCAGCTCCTTATCAACCTCACACGGATATCTAATATCCACTATATTAGGACAACCATAGGATAAAATAGGATAGGATTTATATAGGATAAAAGTAAATGACATCATTCAGAAACGTGTTTTCGGGTGTGTTCCAAATCCAATCAGTATTCCAATGCAGAGTTCCGAGTGAACATTTGAAATCAACATTTGAATTCATTTTAAATGTGGTCTAGAATGTTGTTTTTTAAACATTCCATTTGCAGATTCAAATAGAGTTGTCTGTTGAGCAGCACATCCTGTATGGCATACATTAATGTACCAGGTAGGATCAGAAGATTCGATTGTAGAGAAATACGTCATGAAAGATTACTGAGGAGGAAGGGAAGGATCAGCCTTCCTGTTAGTGTCTTAGTGTAAATCCCCCGGTTAATTTAGCCGTCTCTACTTCCTCTACCAGCTGAACTGGGCTGTTTCTAAAGCATTAAGAGCTGGTGCAACGGGTTCAAATGACTGACGTTTCCATGAACGCCGTGGTTATAAAGGCCTCCGTCGCTGTTTCTTTGTATGTAGAAGTAGTTCATCTGAAGAAGGATTTATCTTGAGAGATTAAAGGCATAGTTCATCAAAAAAATGAAAATGCTGCTAGTAATTACTGGCCCTCATGTTGTTCCAACCCGGTAAGACTTTCGTTCATCTTCGGAACACAAATTAAGATATTTTTGATTAAATCTGAGAGCTGGATCCTCCTTATGCTACGTTCACACCGGACGGCGAATATTCCGCGTCTACCGCAGCCTAGTTTGACGCTTGACCACTTTGTGTTAATTCACACGTCAAGAGTGAAACTGATGAGCATAAATTTCGCTTAAAACTTTTGTTTTTAACGCGTGTCAAGAGTGAAACTGACACGCGTTAAAAACAAAAGTTCGAAGCGAAAACTAAATCAGTTTTCACGGTTTGACCACTTTGTGTTAATTTGCGCTGTCAAGAGTGAAACTGATGAGCATAAATTTTGCTTCAAACTTTTGTTTTAACGCATGTCAGTTTCACTCTTGACGCGCAAATTAACACTAAGTGGTCGAAACGGAGCCCTCATCCACCTAATCTGTCATTTATTTTTGTTTTGATGCATATAGAGCCAGTCTTCAAAAGTTATTAACCTGTCCTGTGATTTTTCTCTCTCATGTCCAGATCACGAACTTATGCACATATATTGGTTGTCTTTACATCATAATAATATTTCATATAATCTAGATATGGAATAATGTTAAAAATACTCGTATATTGAAATAAAGTTTTAAGTGATAAAGTATTTGCTTTGTTGTGCATTAGAACCACACTCATTTAGTCATATTACAAAATAATTTATTGAAGCATCCAGATACTTAACCACGTGAGCAAGCAGCTAGGCTCCTGATTGGTTAACGCGGCGCGAATTTGACGGCAAAGTTCAGATTTTTCAACTCGGGCGGCAGACGCGAATTCGCGTCAAACGCGTGAATGCACAAATAGCACTAACTAAATTATTTGCGCGCAAACACGCTTAACGCACTGAGACGCTCAATTCGCGCGAACTCTGATGCACGAATGAGGAGTATTCGCGCCTGCCGCGCTCTACGCCTCATTAGCGCCACAGAATTTTTTACGTTCTGTAGCGCGTAACGCGTCTTTGCATTGACTTAACATTGAATAATTTGATACATTGAACATTGATAATTCGCACCTGACGCGCTATTCGCATCCAGTGTGAACGTAGCATAAGGCTTCTAAGGGATTGAAACTTGCCGGCCCAGAAAAGTTATTAAAGACAAATAGTTCCGAGGCTCAATCTTAAGTTTATCAAGCGACAAGAATATGTTTTCGTGCGCAAAAAACAAAACAAAACACAAAAATAATGACTTTATCCAACTACTAAGTTTCTTCTGTGTGGGCCTCGAGTGAGTTCATGTAGTGTAACGTACATGCATCTTACCGACGTACAAAAACGTACAAAAATCTTACCGACCTTAAACTTTTGACCGGTAGTGTATGTCAAAACGTAGGCTCACTATTGGCCAGAATCACACACATGACCAGCGTCGGCCAATAGTGAGCCTATGTTTTGACATACACTACCGGTCAAAAGTTTAAGGTCTGTAAGATTTTTTATGTTTTTAAAAGAAGTCTCTTCTGCTCACCAAGGCTGCAATTTTTGATAAAAAACACACAGTAATATTGTGAAATATTCTGACAATTTAAAATGACTTTTTATGTTAATATATATTAAAATGTAATTTATTCCTCTGAAAAAAAGTTGAATTTTCAGCATCATTACTCCAGTCTTCAGTGTCACATGATCCTTCACAAATCACTCTAATATGATGATTTTATGCTCCAAAACATGTATGATTATTATCCATGTTGAAAACAGTTTTTTACATTTTTATTTCAGGATTCTTTGATGAATAGAAAGTTCAAAAGAACAGCTTTTATCTGAAATGGAAAGCTTTTGTTACATTAAACACTACCCTTTAAAAAGTTTGGGGTTAGTAAGAATTTGTATTTTATTTTTGGGGGAAATAAATAAGAAATCAATACTTCTATTCATCAAGGATGAGTTACATTGATCAAAAGTTACAGTAAAGACATTTATAATGTTAGAAAAGATTCTAATTAAATAAATGCTGTTCTTTGAACTTTCTATTCATCAAAGAATCCTAAATAAAAATGTAAAAAACTGTTTTCAACATGGATAATAATCATACATGTTTTTGGAGCATAAAATCATCATATTAGAGTGATTTGTGAAGGATCATGTGACACTGAAGACTGGAGTAATGATGCTGAAAATTCAGCTTTTTTTCAGAGGAATAAATTACATTTTAATATATATTAACATAAAAAAGTCATTTTAAATTGTCAGAATATTTCACAATATTACTGTGTTTTTTGTGTATTTTTTATCAAAAAATTGCAGCCTTGGTGAGCAAAAGAGACTTCTTCTACATCACAAGAAGCGCTGTGCCGTGTACACTACACTGAACTCACTCAGAGGCCCACACAGAAGAAAATAAATAGTTGAATAACGTCGTTATTTATTTATTTTTGCACACAAAAAGTGTCCTTTATTTACTATTTTCTATTTTATTTAGTATTTACTAGTGGTGGCACAGTTTAAACTTCTTACACTGCAAATGAAAATTAAATGTCATTCAGTTGCTGTTCAAAGTGCACATGAAATTAAAATCAAATTGTCATCTAATACCATAACTGTTCCACTTTTTTTAAATGCATGCAGCTTTTAGTCTCGCTATCATCCCATTAAGAGCTCTGTGCATAATCTGATGACCTGGCGAACATTTCAAGTCTGAGACGGTGAGACCTGCAGTCAGACTAAATCCTGTCTGTGTCAGTATTAAAAACACAGTCAAAATATGTGCTACGAATTTCTCATTTAAACTCTAATTTATTCCTGTGATCAAAGCTGAATATTCAGCATCAGTCTTCAGTGTCACATGATCAAGTATTTTTGATTAAATAAATAAATGCAGCTTTGGTGAGCATGAAGTAGATGTTTTTCCTTGAAAACACGAATAGCATGACTCGGACTTCTTCTTAATTCAGTTAACAGCCTTACATAAATGTTCAGTGGCATCTAATGCGGTTGCTGCTGTTTATGTAATGTCAGAATCCCTGAGCCACGGCTACTCTTCACCCAAACACAGTGTTTCACATCAATATTGAGCAAGTTCGCCTCCAGCATTAGTTGCAAAATGTGTGCAAGGGTGCATTTTATGCGTGCATGTTCATGAACAAAAAAAATAAATATTTGATTTCACCCCTAAGGGGACATTCAGCTACCAAACAGGAGCGCAAGTGCACTTACACATCCTCACTCTTGAAAATGAATACCAAAGGGGGTTTTATCAGAGATAGAATAGAAGAACTATTTTTGGTTCCCCACATAATCTTTCACCTTTTAATCACTATAAATCACTTTTGTGCGAGGAAAAGTTTTCATGGATGTTAAAAGTTCTTCATGGAAACAGAGACGTGCAATCACTGAGAGACAAACAGCATTTCGATCCTGTGTTTTTAATGAAGCACCAGAGATCAGAGGCTTACGCTTTTAAAAAGGAAGTCGCACAACCGAGGGTTTACTTGGTCACACAACTGAAGTGGGCCTTTTGCCTACTAAATGGTAATTTCATAACACTTAGCGATTACATGCATATTATACCATGGTATTTAACCCCTTACCTGTCACCCCCTTTTTGATAATTTACATTAAAATGCACTATACAAACTTAAATGGTTGTAATTCAAGAATGCTTTGGAATATATACACTTGGCTTGTTTTAAAGAAAACAATCAGCAGATTATTACTGAAGTGAAAGCACTTCAAAAAATTAAAGTATGAAAAAGTTATGGAAGTTATAATTTACAGTAAATCAAAATATTATTTATTAATATATTTTTTTAATATAAAATAAATATTTTACAAAATATTTTTTTACAATAAAATTACTATAAAATGAAAGCTATATATCTAAACAAGTTGTGTTCCAAATTTAAAGTTGATATCACAAATTTTGAAGTTCCCATGAGATTTTGTTTAGGCGTTATACCAAAAATAGCCACCGGGTGCCATTGAATTCCATTGAATTTAATTGTATGCATTCTGCCATAACAAATTAATAAATTTCTATCCAAATATCACTTCTGTCACTAAATATGGAACCTTGAGACTCAGACCTTTCTGACAATATGTGTTTTGTCAAGATTAGAAAAGGTTTTGATAATAAATTATGAAAGATGATGCCCAAAAGGGGAGGGGCCTAATACAAAAATACCGTTTCTATGGTAACGCAACGTCCAATTTCAAAACGGTTTTTACAGGATGAATTCTGAGTTCGTAAGCTTTCAAATGATACCTAATTTATGATAACTACTAAAATATGTGATATAATAAAAAAGGCGATAAAAAATAATATTATATTTTAGAGGATAATATATACATATTATAATTTTTAGAGAATAATATTATACTATTTGTTTTTTTATTGAAAAATATTAGATTATTTGTTTTATTATTAACTTTTAGCATAAAAACAGAATTTGCAATGATTAAAAGTCGATCAATCGGCTTTTTGTGACAAAGGTCAGAATTGTGACAAAGGTCTGTTATGAGGCAGATTTTTTAGAGGTGCACTCTTGTCAAAAATTTATCGGTTACTCTTCCTTCATAATTTGTAGCAAAAAACAGCAGTCAAATATCTATTTAGGAGTCTTAGACCTTTCCAACGCATATATAGTTTGTCATAATTAGATTAGGATTTAATAGTAATAAATCGAAGTAAAGTTAGGCGTCCGTATACGGCAACGGTGACAGTTAGCACTACTCAGTATTTTAAAGTCCCTGAAAATCCAGATTTTATTGTTGTTTATATGTCTGTGTGGTGTTTTTAATATGCTTTAAGACAAACCATGTGCAAATTCATAAGTCGACAGCATTGCTGAGTATTTCCTCCTTAAAACTGCAGTGAACCAAAGACAGTCTCAAACACACGGTTTGAAATCGCTGGTGTTTCTGACGTCACACACTACCTTGTAACCAATCAGATCAACAAGTGAACGTCAACCAGTGGATCTCTGAGCTGAGTGGAGGCGGGGCTCATTTGCATATGTATAGAAACGCGTATACTAAATGAGGCAAGGGTGTATGTTACATTTAAGATATTTTAAAGCATGACTTTTTTTCAAGGAAAAAAAAGATGTCATTTTGGTGATAAATTAGTTTTAAGGGATAAAATTAATGACTATGGATGACTTGCTCCTAAAACATGGTATAGAGCACTTTTTACAGGGTTTCTGCAGGTTTCACAAAGTCAAATTTAAGACTTTTTAAGACGTTTTTGAGACCATTATGAATGAAATTTAAGACCTATATCACAAAACACACACACACACAAAAAAAACGTACAAAGGTAAATGCGAAAACGAGTCTCATAATAATTCGCAAAGTAATTGATTTTATTCAAACTGAACATTCGGCTAACACAAAACCTCAAAACTGATTGGCTGTTGCATGTTGGTCTATGTTGTAGTCGTAATACAGCGAATTTAGAACTACAACCACGTAATATATATATATAAAAAAAACATTTCAAAGCGCTGTGGAAGCATTTCAATGAGACGTTTACATGGACGTAGGAAAATTAAGACCTGTTTAAAAAGATTTAAGACCTAGAACACAATACTTCAGCCAATTTAAGACTTTTTAAGGCCTTAAAATTGTGATTTTGAAATTTTAGACTTTAAGACCCCGCGGAAACCCTGTTTTATTGCATAATTGTAATTCAGTACAAAAAGAGATAATATACAGAACAAGGAACAAGAACATGTGGCCATACAGAGAAAAAGAAGGGGAAAATGGTAGATGACATTTGTCACAGAAATAAGGATTTTTGTTTAAATTACACTTACACTTAACAACTATCTTTTTAAATTACAATTGAATGACAAAAGACAATCGTCATGTTTCTATTCAATGTCACTGTTGAACACAGGTCGTGATTCAAACAGGTACGGCAACTCTCGCTCGCCACCACACGCCCCGCCCTCCTTTGTTGCGTCAAACAAAGCGATATCATTCCCGCCGGTGATTGGTCGAACTCATCAACCGCCTCGCTCGAACCGCGCTCCCATTGGCTGAAGTCCCCGTCAATCATCTCTCTGGGGATAAAAAAATTGGCTAAAAATGTACAACTCCGTCTCCGGCTCCTGATAGTTACAGAAAGAGGGATAAAGGCTGAGAAAGAGAGAGAGGGATCCGGCACGGGATGGAATGATGTGACAAACGGTCTCTTGTGGATGATTTAGGGTGTGTTTGAGCCGTTATGGTGGCACGGACGCGTTTTGTTTCGTTCAGGGATTGATTTTTTTTGTTTTATGAATGGGGATTTTGCCGCAGGCCTTGCACATCTGATTAATTTTCATCACCCGATTCATTGACTGATCTCAGCTCTGTTTTTGATTGTGTATTCGCGAGATGAAGAGGGTGAATAGTCTCCAGAGGTGAGTATGGAGGCTAGCCACACAGCTAACGGCTCCTATTACTATTACAACGCATTGTCTGATCTCTGTTATGGTTGTCTGTTTGTTTATTGCTCAATAATTGTGTCTGTTTGTTCGGAAACCTGAATATGTCGTGCATCTTCATGCATTTGTGCTGTATTGAGATCTGCACAGCACAGACTCATCCTGACATGATGCTTTTTTGATTTATTCAGTTAATGCCTGTATATCAGAGCATGTGCTTTCATTGACTCTATACCATGCATTTAGCATATTCAGAGATCAGACTTCATTTATTTAATGATCAGCTCGTCTATTGTGGTCTGATCATGCTTTATTTTAGTGCATTGACTTTCTGTTTCGAGATCAGATCATGCATGCATTACAGACCAGCTGTTTTTGTTGATTATAGTCTCTAATCAGAGATCAGACCAAGTCAAGTCACTCTTATTTCTATGGTGCTTTAGTCATTTCATTGCATTTCTCCTTAAAAAATAGGTTTTTATCTTGTAGATGCATCACGTTTATGGATCAGAACATGCATTGATTGATCCTGCCAGGAAAGATGTGTATTAAGTCCCTCGGTTCAGAGATCAGATTTTGCACAGATATCAGTGCATGACTATTTATTGACTCCTAGACTCACTTGTGCTGGTGTGTTTATCTCAGTTCATGGTCTGATATCTCCCCTCTAAACATCAGCAGTGTAAGGATTCATCCGCATGGGTGTAGGGATGGAGGGGATTGGCAGTATGGATCCGGGTGTGCGTTGTGTGTGTAAATGAGCACGCACCACTGCATCAGACGCCACCATGTTTGACATCATTGCTGCATCCGTTGTGTTGTTCAGCATTTAAACACACAGCACATCTGTATAAGTCACTGCAGGCTATGAGTTTGCTGAAGGATCTGACAGGAATACTCACAGGCTGGTTTTTTGTGCTTTATTTCTATATTTCTTAGACCGATAAAGAGGCGTAGAAGAGTTTAAATTTCCTACTTTACAAGCATTTAATCATTTAAGTTTCATTTGATTTTAATTATTGTTGAAATCATTAGTAGGATGGGCAACGATTAATCGCATCCAAAATAAAAGTTTGTGTTTACATAATATGATGTGTGTGTAGGGTGTATTAATTTGTATATATAAATACCCATTCATGCATGTATATATTTAAGAAAAATGTGTTATTAATATATCAAATATTTATATTATAATATATAATATGAATAAATATGATATAAAATATATACATGCGCATATTTCTTAAATGTATACAAGCATGTGTGGGTATTTATATATACAAATTAATTATGCACACTACACAAACATATATTATGTAAACACAAACTTTTATTTTGGATGTGATTAATCGTTGCATCCTATTTCAATGCATTTAAGTTTGACATTATCTTAAACTTTTTTTTTTGACAAATAGTGTCCTATTTGTGTCAATATGGGAAACAAACGTCATACTGGTGTCCTATTCAGTGCTATTTTAGTATCATTAATTTTTTTTCACCCTAATTATTATTTTTATATTTTCAAGTAAAAAAAATCTAGTTTGTAATTTTGTTGCGTATTTTGTCTATTTGTTTTTTTTTAAATATATCTATTTTAATTATTTTGTATTTTCAGTTTTTTGACTTGGCTTTCGTTTAAGATAACACTGGTCCAAACGTATATCAGATGGAAGCGCTCTGTTTATGCATCTTTACTGCCATCATATGCAAATAAAATAAACGTTTTTTATTATATTTTATTTGGTTAACATTTCATTTTATTTAAATGAACATGCATGTTTTTATAATAGTTCCCGAGAATAACACCAATCCAAACTTGCATCAGAAGTATGCAGTGTGTTTTTTTCCGCTTTATTGATTGTGAAAAATAAAGGCACCGGTTTGTTGTGTTTCAGGTTTATGAACACCCGGGCGGCTGCAAACTGCCGTTACCAGCCCACATGTTACGAGCACGCGGCCAACTGCTACACCCATGCGGTAACCGACATTCATTCTTTAACTAACAACACAAGTAAATAAATCCACTCATGAAGTCTTTCAGGTCTCCAGACTGAAACCTGGCTCGGCCGGTTAGGTCTGATTAAAAGTAACTCTGGTGTGATTGCTCTGTTAGTGCGGGTCATCTGAACACTAGTGCCACCAAACAAGCTGAAAAGACGAGTCTCAGTCCATTTCCAAACAAACTCTGGTGAAATTTGAACGCAACGTGAACCGAAGTCATTTAAACAAACTAAAAACAGGACATGATGTGACCTGGCTTACCTGGTTTTCCTCATAGTCGTGATGTTGCCCGTCACAGTTCAGAACCGCGTCTCCTCGCTGCAGATCTTGGTTTGTGTGATGGGATTCCTGACGCTGTTTTGACTCATTTTATAAGCTCTTCACGAGTTCTCAGCTGGTCGAAATACCATCATATGTATCTACGCACATACAACGAGCGCATTGGTTTAGATGTTCGGTAAGATACGTCACGAAATATACGTAATAAAAGCTGACCAATCAGGTTGTCATTCGGTTCGGTGTTAAAAATGCCAATGTGAACAATAAGTGAATCACAATTTTTTTTGTTTTGTTCCCGAACCAAGCAAACCAAACTACAAGTGTGAACACACCCTAAATTTAGTTTAGATGGTGGCACCTGATTTGCTGCAATAAAAAATGCAGTAACTAATACATTTAATTCTTGGAAATATACACTACCGGTCAAAAGTTTAAGATCTGTAAGATTTTTTAAAATGTTTTTAAAAGAAGTCTCTTCTGCTCACCAAGGCTGCAATTTTTGGATAAAAAATACACAAAAAACACAGTAATATTGTGAAATAATATGACAATTTAAAATGACTTTTTTATGTTAATATATATTAAAATGTAATTTATTCCTGAATTTTCAGCATCATTACTCCAGTCTTCAGTGTCACATGATCCTTCACAAATCACTCTAATATGATGATTTTATGCTCCAAAAACATGTATGATTATTTATCCATGTTGAAAACAGTTTTTTACATTTTTATTTCAGGATTCTTTGATGAATAGAAAGTTCAAAGAACAGCATTTATTTAATTAGAATCTTTTCTAACATTATAAATGTCTTTACTGTAACTTTTGATCAATGTAACTCATCCTTGATGAATAGAAGTATTGATTTCTTATTTATTTCCCCCAAAAATAAAATACAAATTCTTACTGACCCCAAACTTTTTAAAGGGTAGTGTTTAATGTAACAAAAGCTTTCCATTTCAGATAAAAGCTGTTCTTTTGAACTTTCTATTCATCAAAGAATCCTGAAATAAAAATGTAAAAAAACTGTTTTCAACATGAATAATAATCATACATGTTTTTGGAGCATAAAATCATCATATTAGAGTGATTTGTGAAGGATCATGTGACACTGAAGACTGGAGTAATGATGCTGAAAATTCAGCTTTTTTTCAGAGGAATAAATTACATTTTAATATATATTAACATAAAAAAGTCATTTTAAATTGTCATAATATTTCACAATATTACTGTGTTTTTGTGTATTTTTTATAAAAAAATTGCAGCCTTGGTGAGCAGAAGAGACTTCTTTTAAAAACAAAAAAAAGTCTTAAACTTCTGACCGGTACTGTGTGTGTGTATATATATATGTATATATATATATATATATATATAGTTTTAAAGAACGCTGGCAGGGAAAGTGTTAAATGCTATTGTCCGTCTTCAACCCTCCGCAGTTCCTGATCGTGCCGCGTTCGTGGGAATGGCCCTGTTACACCGGCTGTCGGACGACCGCTGGGAGCGGATCACGGCCTGGGTCTACGGCATGGGTCTGATCGCACTCTTCCTCGTCTCCACCGTCTTTCACATCATCTCCTGGAAAAAGAGCCACATGAGGTTTGTCTGCAGGCTTTTAGGAGTCGTTTAAATGCAAGAGCGAACACGTTAAATGTGTTAATGGAGAACAAGAGTAACATCTCAGATCCAATGACGTTGCAAACCATTTAATTTTAAGTTTGCATTCTGCTGGTCTTTGGTATGGGCCACAGACTCTGAGACTGTACGGTGTGATTTTATAGTTTGTGGTGTGTTTTCTCTTTCAGGAGCGTGGAGCACTGCTTCCACATGTGTGATCGAGTCGTCATTTACTTCTTCATTGCTGCCTCTTACACACCATGGTACGCTTTTGTTTAGACGGATTTACTGATATCATATTTAAAATCATTTAAAGTCATATTTAAAATCAAGAAACATTTATGATTATCATCAATGTTGAAAACATTCTGATTCAGGATTCTTTGATGAATAGAAAGTTTATTTAAAATAGAAATATTTTGAAACATTATTAATGTCTTTGTTGTGACTTTTGATCCACAATTGACGTATTTCCTCATTTTTTTCTTAACAGTATCTCCCGTCTAACATCCTTGCAGAAGTGAAGTCATTGTGTGAATGTATTTACCAGCATTAAAATAATTTTAAAATGGCGTTATCAGTGATTTAAAATTATAAAATGCACACAGAAAATAATTTAATGAGCCATGTTAAAAATTCCCACGCATCAATAGATGAATGCTTTTTTACACTGTTTTACGTCTTTTTTACATATTTTACATGCACTAACAGTAAATTATGCATGATTACATGCAACTTAAACAAACCCTTACCCTAATTAATGTTCTTTAGTTCTTGCATGTATAATTACACAGAAACTATGACACAGTGTGACCGAATGCTTATATATTAAAGTACCTGCAATATTAAAGGCTTCGCACTGCTTTACAATAACGTCTCATTAGTGAACGTTAGCAAATGCATCAACTAATATTAACGAGTAATAAATTGTTGATTTATTTATTATTCCTTGTTAACATTTACTGTTCATCGTTAGATCATGTTAGCTGTAATATTAACAAATACAGCTTTTATTGTTTTTAATAATTTGACTTGAGATTTGATATCTCACCATGCCACTGAATGACATACCTGTGTGTGTGTGTGTGTGTGTGTGTGTGTGTGTGTGTGTGTGTGTGTGTGTGTGTGTGTGTGTGTGTGTGTTCCTGCAGGCTGAATCTGCGTGAGCTCGGGCCGCTCGCTGCTCACATGCGCTGGTTTGTGTGGTTGATGGCGGCCGCCGGGACCATCTATGTGTTTAACTACCACGAAAAGTACGTTTGACTTCAACTTAATGTCTCAGACTGCATCTGACATCAGTGTCTTAATTATGGGCTAGGGGAATAATTTACGTGCGCAAAGTGTTCAATTATATTCTGTTGAATGCATAACTCAGTTGTGATTGCAGTATTTTATATAAAATAGTTGAATATTCTTAAAAGTACCATTTTGGTTCTTTTAAGAAAAAGGAACTTTATTTCTATTTCCACACTCAAAAAAATATAATTAATTGCATAATCCAAATGAGTTGCAATTTAAATCTAGTTTTTGAGTGCAGGTTTATTTCAAATAAGCGTGACAAGATTGATAATGTTACAATTAAAGCAGTTAACAATAGAGATTAGAACCAGACCATATATCTGGCAGACCCAATATTATCGGCCGATATTAGCCATTTTCCAAAATATCGGTATTGGCAGTTATAATGGCCGATAAATGAATATTTCAAAAAATAAAAACGGATGAAAACACGCTTGAACCTTGTCATGAGTGTTGGAGTTGTATAGTTTGTCCACCAGAGGGCGCTCTACACAGTCCCTGAGTTGGTCACGAGACATACATTGCTTGAATAACAATTAAAAGAACATCTGCATCAGTTTTCTTAACTCAAATAAGCATGACAAAACTTGTGACTATCATGTCGTTTTGCTGCTGTTAAATAAGCCGAGAGTGAAGCGGAATTAGCTAGTAATAGTTACGTTACGTTCTTACAGCGTAGTTGACTGACTGTCCTTTTAACTTTTGACAATGTGACTTAAGTATTTCTTAAAGCGCGTGACCGTTATATCAATGAGATGCATCATCTCTCCTTGGCCTGTTATATTGAAAATGTATGATTTACAATTTGCAGTATGACGTAAATTCATTGCTAAATTATGGCTCGTCATAGACTAGCGAACCATAAAGCTAGCTAATGCCACTATCATCAGTCTGTTCTGTTGTGACAATAAAAGAAACAAGTTTCTTTTTAAAATGCATTATCATATTATTTTAGTAAAAACTCATAAATAATTACAAATAACTAATGTTAGGGAAATCTGTTAATGTTTTGTTGCGCATTTCTGAAAAAAAATTTAAATAAAAAAATAGTGGCCGATATATCGGAATATCGGATTTTTAAACCCAAAAATATTTGTATCGGTATTCGGCCTTCAAAATCCTTTATCGGTTCAGGCTCTAATAGAGATGTTTAATGTTCATATGTGTTTTTATGATTTGTTCATGTTCTTGAATGCCGTGTCTGATGATAACGTGTGTGTTTTGTGCAGGTATAAGTTAGTGGAGTTGGCGTTTTACTTGACCATGGGCTTCTTTCCTGCGCTGGTGGTGACATCGATGGTGAGTGTGTGAGATCATTTCCTGTTGAGCTCATTAAGATTAGATAGGCATTTATTTAAATAAGTATTTACAACACTTAAAAAAAAAACACATTCTGTATAGTATGTGCTACATATCGCCATGTTGTCGTGATCATGTGACCTTCCAGTGTCAGTTGTGTCATTTCACTGTCAATTCAATTAATATAACTAATATATTAATATACTTTATTGTTTAGAATTATATGTTGTTTTTACATTACATGAGGAGATCATGAAATGCTTAATTATCATGTAAACAGTGCAACAAAAAGTGATTTTCTTAATAACTGATTTAACGATCCAGACATGGTTTGACTTCGGGTTATGCAGCACTTGTGTACAGTGTACATTATACAGCTGTTGTTTATAGTAAACATTTATCCAGAGCAACTTACAAAAGAGGAACAAAAGATCCAACAATATTCGTAATGTACAACGCCAGGTCATTAGACGACTCGATTAGGAAGTGTGTGTTTTTTCCCGCTAGCGTGATTTCAAACCCTAGTGAGTCATAGATAGCAGCACTGTGTTCGTTTTAATATAAAGATGTGACATAATAGTCACACACTCTGGCGCCACCTTGTGGTCGAGGGGCTTTGCATGCAGGGAGATTTATTTGGTGCCTAAGAATTTGGATATTAACAACTTTTATTAAGAGCTAAATGTATTGTGTCACAGTTCACCGCACACCTCATTTCAGGCATTTAACCAAAAAACCCATTAAAGTGCTAAACCACAGAACCGTTTAATTACAGCTAAATGCATTTTTAATCATCTGTGGTGGAAATATAGTGGGCTACGACTAGCATTTATGGACACTTAAACATATAGTATGTAATTTTTGGGCACCAGGGGTCGCTAATCTCTCGATGACGCAAAGCATCAGAGCGTAATTATGGATCTTGTCGTCAAGCTGATGGATCTTTTATAGATGAGTGAATACAGTGATGTTTTTAACATGGCTGTGGTGTGGAGCAGGGCGAGATTGCTAATGGAGAGACATATAATGTTACCAGGGTTTCCACGGGTCTTAAAAAGTAAAAAATTTCTAAATCACAATTTAAGGCCTTAAAAAGTCCTAAATTTGCTGAAGTCTTGTGTTCTAGGTCTTAAATCATTTTAAACAGGTCTTAATTTTCCTATGTCCATGTAAATCTCATTGAAATGTTCCAACAGCGTTTTGGAATTAAAAAAAAAAAATATTCTGTGGTTGTAGTTCTTTTCTTGCTAGTTCAAATATAATTCGCTGTATTACAACTACAAAATAGACCAATATGCAACAGCCAATCAGTTTTGAGGTTTTGTGTTATTGGCGCTGATCTCAGATACCACAGACAGTAATACGGATTTTAAGTTTAGCGATACTTGGCTTGAAATATTGGAATTTTGGATCAGATTTTGCTGATTTTTAATTTTGCTTTTGGATCAGAGCCAACGGAGGCATCCCTTTAATCGCTCTGACGCGCGAGTCACTTTGATAGCACTTAGCTTAGCCCAGTTCATTCATTCAGGATCCACGTTTTCCCTAATTAAATAGTTACACGGTAAGCGTAACTCGACCAAGAATGGTGACAGCAAAATAAAATGTTGCGCTTTTCTAAGTGTTTAAAGTGGATGAAGGGCAGGACTTGCCTAAAACCATGGTTACTATGGCAGTACGAGCATAACCGAGGTAACGCGGATATGACGCCATTGACCGGCGACTACTCACCCCTGCTCACATGCCCCGTTTCTTTGGTTAAAATCGCAATTTTCACGCTATTTACAAATAGTTAAAAATAGAGGCCGCGGGACCCAACGCAAATCTCGCGGGAGCGGGCGGTTTGAACTTTGCTGCGGACGGGAATGGGTGGCAAAAAAAAATGTGGGTTCGGAAGGTAGCCTAGCGACATGATGGAGAGGTCAATAAATTAAATTATCAACTAATATGTAACATTGGAAACAAAGACACCTACATTTTGGATGCCCTTGAGGTAAGCTAAAACATCCCAAAAATCAATTTCAAAGTGAACTATAACTTTAATCGCTCTGACGCGCGAGACACTTTGATAGCACTTAGCTTAGCCCAGTTCATTCATTAGGATCCAAGTAGAGAAGCGAACAAACACCTCCATGTTTTCCCTAATTAAATACAGTTACACGAGTAGAGTAAATCGACCAAGATGCTGACGTAAAATAAAATGTTGCGCTTTTTTAACCTTGTAAAGTGGATGTAAGGCAGGACTTGCCTGTCGCCATGGTTACTATGGCAGTACAAGCGTAACCGAGGGTAACGCGGATATGACGGCATTGACTGGCGACTCCTGCTCACACGCCCGTTTCTTTGGTTAAAATCGCAATTTTCGTACAATTTACAAATAGCTAGAAATAGAGGCTCGCGGGACCCAACGCAAATCTCACGGGAGCGGGTGGTTTGAACTTTGCTGCGGACGGGAATGGGTGGCAAAAAAAAAGCGGGATCGGAAGGTAGCCTAGCGACATGATGGAGATATCAATAAATGAAGTTATCAACTAAACAAAATATGTAACATTGGCCTAGTGGTTTTTGGATATTTTACTGCAAAAATCCTACATATTGTACCTTTAAATGTGTAAAAACCCATCTTGATCTGTGTGGTTGTTGTTTTGATCAGAGTAACACCGACGGGCTGTACGAGCTGGCGTTCGAGGGCTCCGTCTACTGCCTGGGGTCGTCTTCTTCAAATCCGACGGCGTGATTCCCTTCGCTCACGCCATCTGGCACGTGTTCGTGGCGTTGGCAGCCGCCATCCACTACTACGCCATCTGGAAGTACCTGTACCGAAGCCCCACGCTGGAGGACATCAGGGACGTGTGAGGCTCCTCGCGACACACCCCGATCGCCCACGCTCCAAACACCATCGTTTACCAGTACGACCATGCAATGTTTACTGTTTTCTAACCGATAGCGATCAGCGCGTGTGTGTCGCAGTTTCGAGTGCTCATTCGCCACAGCTGCAACGTCAGTATTATGTAAATATATTCCACTGAAAGCAAACGAATTGTGATTTTTTTTTTTTTTCCCGTGCATTAATTTCTGACACACACACACACTATGTGGTTGATTCATATCATCTGTAGTGAATTAGTTTGCTTTATTCTTGAGACTTTCTGTATCAGATCTATTTTTGCATCTCAACTTCCTTCAGACGTACAGCTAGTTTGTTTTCTACGAGCGCTGGTGGTTTTCTACGCCCTCGCCGTGTTTCTGCTCTTTCAGCGGGATTTGAAAGTGCAGCTTCAAGCTTTTTTTTACGCGGCACTTTTCTAACTGGAAGAACCACTTCTGTTTGATATGTCATCGTCACACCGGAGATATTTTCGTCGAGAGGCTGATTCTCTCAATCTGTTTCTCGAATCCAGCACAGTTTTACATGGATATTAATGGAGAAACGGTAAGCGAGGACGAGCCGAATGGATCACTGCTGGTTGTGACTTTGACGATAGAATGATTTCCACTGTCTGTTGTGATGAATCTGACAAAAACGGGTCATATTTCACTGCAAAATCATAAGACAAAATGCATAACAAACTGAAGCCTAAACTATTTTTAGGACCAATACGTTTTTATTGCATTGTGATATTTTACATCTCATTACTACTGTCTTTTTTTCTTCTTTTTTAAAAATATATATGATTCCTGGTCATCGTCAATTGTCCTTTTCTTTGTCTTTATTATTATTATTTTTTTTTTATTTTATAATTTAATAGTTTTAATATCTCTCGCTCTTTTATATATATATATATATATATATATATATATATATATAAAATTCTAAGTACATTTAAATTTTATATATATAAATATAAACAATTTTGGTAGATTTAAATTTTATATATATATATATATATATATAATATATATATATATATATATATATATATATATATATATATATATATAAACAATTTTGTAGATTTTCATTATATATTATATTGTTTTTGCTTATTTAAATCTATCTAAATATATATATAATGTAATTTGATAGATTTAAATTAAATATTATAATGTATAAATCTGTTGCATAATAGTCAATTGAATTTGGGGGATAATGTGTTTAATTGTCATGAATTTTTTTTTTAAATCTTTGTAGTGAAATATGACTGTTTTTGGCACGTTGGTGAGGTTCACGTATTAACCACACGAGAGCTCGAGATATCGTTTCCCATCATGACCTATACTCAGAGACTAGAGCGAGTCTCAGAGGATCATGGGAGATGGTGTTCTTCAGGACCGTCGCTGGCGTCTGACACTGTGAATATGTCCGGCTGCGCTCTTCTGTTCAGTCGAAGCACTGATCTGTTGGGATTCAGGGACCGCTGCGATCCGCTGGATGGACGCTCCATGTTTTTCAAGTGCTAAAGCCGGAGGTCAGGATCGCAGCCATCGCGCATATTTAAGTGTTTTTCTCAACGGCTAAAGCTTTTGTTTAGTCATATTTTCACCAGACTATAACATCATGTCAGCCCAGATCCGGATGTGCCCGGATGTGGGCCGACACTGTCGCAGTCTGGGGTCGATACACACGTGCTTATTCTTCTGGTGCGTTCACGTCATGTTGAAAATCCTTATCTACTAGTTTCAGTCTAGTACAAACCAATCACGTTTGTGTTTTGTTTTTTTTGTCACATTTTTCTTCTTGATTTATTTCTCTCTTTTTTGGCATTAGTCGTCCTGACATGACGAGAGCGCATCATGGTTATGTGTGTTTGTGAGATGTGTTCGGACTGTACGAAGAGAGCCGTTTTGACTGGCTCTTGTACTCTGGGACAGACTTTTGTAAAATCTTTCTACATGCGGTTTTGGCACATGATTCTGCACTGGCCTTTTCTCAGATCTAACTGTGAAAGCTCTTCTGAAGCTCCTGAAGTCTTCATCACACATCAGTCTGGTGTTGCTATAAAGACTAAATGTGTTCAATGTTGAAGTTTCTAAAGTGTTAATAAATGAAAGCGGTAACAGTAACTCTTGTGTGTGTTTTGTTTCATGCATGGCAAGATGAAGACGTTTTAAATGGTCAGTACTGTGCTTTTACATTTATTATTTGGCTCAAGCTTTGCTCTCAATATATAAAGAGGAAACACGCCGGACTGCAGCTTTAAATACAAAATTAAACCGAAAGTCTTTTACTTCATAGGAAGATAGGCTTTGGAAGTTCATCATATAAAAATAAAATACAATTAAAGCTGCAAGCAGCATTTATCGAGTGTTCAAGCAGTTCAGGCCTTTAAGCACAAAAGCATCAAAAGGCATTCAATTTTATTAAACATACATTTATCCACTGACATAATAGATGGAAAACAACATTTACAGCCAATACAGGCAATTTACCATTGGAAATACATGGTTTTAAAGATTTTTAACAGTTATAGCGCCACCTATGGTTCGATCTCCATGAAACTGCATGCTTCTTCAGCATGTTATGACACATATGCTCATCAATTTTTGTGAAGTTCTGAGTTTTCCTTTAGGATTTATAGGCTTTTGGGTTCATTTTGCCACTTCCCTTTTGTAAACGACCCTGTTATAGCAAAACAAATGCAAAATTTCTACTTTTTTCAATAATCATTGATCTAGTGAGTCCAGAGAATAGGCCTAGACTGGTTTGGTTCCGATTCGGGCGAAAAACCAGGGACTAGTTCGCAAAAGTGGGTTTTGGACAAAAATCGACATAACAATTTTTTTTTGCTCCAAATGGAAATCCGAGATATACATATTGTCCGTCTTGAGCCAGGAATTACAGTGGTGTAAAATCCATGATTCTCAGCTCAAACGGTCTAGGAGTTATGGGCAATTTAGTACTTTTGGTTGTTATAGCGCCGCCTATGGGCCAATCAGGCTCATACTCTGATAGGTTCTCCTCAATTTGAGGCCCTACCATGTGACAAAGTTTCAGAGCTCCAGCCCTTACGGTTTGGGCTGCACGATGCGTTTTAGGGGATTTTTTTTTCTTTTTAGCAAATACAATAGGTTTTCAGCACTGAAGTGCTTAAACACCTAATTAATATTTCTCTTTTCCCAACTTGTTACGTGTGTGAGTGGGAGAGGTCACAGCGAGAGAGAAAGGTCGACATGGAGCCGTTAAATAGAGTTAAATCCTAAGTTACCATTCGTGTTTTCAAGTAGATAAAAACCTTTTTTTTAATTAAAGCATGGAACAAATAATAGCTTCAAGGCCTCCCATTCAGACAAACTAAGAGTTATGAAGAAGACAGAAAAGCACATATCTTGAGAGAAATCTGAACACTTTATTGGACACTAAACGTACAGAGAGAGATAAGGGTCAAAAGTAGGGATGTGCACGAATATTCGAATTTTCGAATATTTGATATGTAATTATTATTCGAAAAATAAAATACTATTCAAATTTTGAATACGTTGCTTTGCTGGCCGTAAATGCAGTGAGTCCATGATAAATCCTAAGAACTAACTCGCAGTTACAATTAAATGCACTGGATGGCGCTGTGGAGTGTGTTAACAAGTTGTCTGTATTTGATCACATAATGTTGTCGTCTGCCTCGCGAAGTTTGGAATTAACGTTACTTGAAAAGGATCTTACTAAACGGAATTACTTCTGATCAAATTAATTAATTAATCTGAGTTATGATATCATCACCATGAGAAATCACATGACAGTCGAAGTGAGGAAAGACAGCTGTTCATCATTGCATCACAACTGCAGGTAAGCGCAGCTGGACCCCGCGTGATCAAAGATGTTAACTTATCTAATAGCAAAATGATTTTGAGACACTTATTTTAAGTTTCGTTAAGGAAGACCGGTTTAAGAACAGAAAATGCAAAGTGCTGTTAGAAACACCGTTCTCTTTGTGTCTCTGAAACGTCTGTCAGCGCAGCGTCTTTTCTCACTCGAGCATAAAGTGCTGGCGGCGCCCCTGCATGTAACGTTAGATATTATTGTTTTTCTCAACATAAACGTGAAACAATATAAACACGATAATCAATCATTTGCTGTCTCGTGTGTGTGTGTGTACTTTCTGTACGATATCTGACGCAATCTGCTTTATTAGGGTTTTTTTTTTCGCTCGTGCTTCTTGAGCATGCTTTTAATAATGCTTTTTTATATATATATTTTGTTTCACACATAGGCCTACTGTTTAATGTTTTCAACTAAAAGAAAACTTTAATTACTATTGAAAGCTTGTTGTGTATTGCCTAATTGTAAGCTAAAGCTTGTCCAGAAATGGTGACAAAAACGTAAAAAAAAAAACTTAAAAATAACGTCTTTCGTTAAACATAATTTAAATAAACGAATATTCTATTTTTATGAGCCCGAATATTCAGAATGCAATATTTTTGAAAAAATGCCCATCCCTAGTCAAAAGGTGGCAGCAGAGAGCAAAAGGTTCGGGTTTCTGCTTCCATTGCAATGACCCACATGACCAAACATCTCCAGCTTTGACATCTCTCTCTATTGCCTTCGATACGGCGGGTCCCTTGAGAGTGTGTAGAGTAAGGGGTTGTGTTTACTGTGCAGGTCCCGTCCAGTCCAAGTAATTTAAGCGTTAAAGTGTGTGTGGAATCGTCTGTGGTAAATCAAAGGCGCTGCACTAAACAAGTTCAAAATGGTTCTAGGTTTATTTCAGGACTGAGGTAGTGAAGTTTACCAAAGGGAGACGCTAGCCTGTTTCCCACAATCTCACGGCCGTGTCCTTCCCCTGTCCTTATGAGATTATGGGCGCCAGAAAAGAGTGAAGATTATCTGCTCTTGCCAAACAGTCTAGATTTAGTTGGACAGGCGTTTGTATGTTTCTTTTCTAATGCCGACTTCACATGCTATCGGAAATGTCCTACACTATTAAAAAAGGTTTTACTATTGACATCATGGGAACCCAACATGGTTTTTTAATGGCATTGCTACGAAACACCGTTTTTGTAACCTTTTAGTTTTTAAGAGTCCACTTCCCACATCTGAAGTGCCTCGCTCTAAAGTGCTTGGTTGGCGATTCTGAGGTTTGAAAAATACATATCAAATGATAGATGTGTCTTTTACACAGCGAAAAAAAACATTATTTGACTGAAACCTGTATATGGTAAAAAATACAAAAAAAACCTTGGGCTGTTTCATTTTAACTAGGGATGTGCACGAATATTCGAATTTTTCAAATATTCGATATGTAATTATTATTCGAAAAATAAAATACTATTCGAATTTTGAATACGTTGCTTTGCTGGCCGTAAATGCATTGAGTCCATGATAAATCCTAAAGAACTAACTCGCAGTTACAATTAAATGCTCTGGATGGCGCTGTGGAGTGTGTTAACAAGTTGTCTGTATTTGATCACATAATGGTGTCGTCTGCCTCGCGAAGTTGGGAATAAACATTACTTGAAAAGGATCTTACTAAACGGAATGACTTTTGATCAAATTAACTAATTAATCTGAGTTATGATATCATCACCATGAGAAATCACATGAAATCCAAACAGTCGAGTGAGGAAAGACAGCTGTCCATCACTGCATCGCAACTGCAGGTAAGCGCAGCTGGACCCCGCGTGATCAAAGATGTTAACTTATCTAATAGCAAAATGATTTTGAGACACACTTATTTTAAGTTTCGTTGGGGGAGACCGGTTTAAGAACAGAAAATGCAAAGTGCTGTTAGAAACACCGTTCTCTGAAACGTCTGTCAGCGCGGCATCTTTTCTCACTCGAGCATATAAAGTGCTGGCGTCCGTCGCGACGCCCCTGCATGTAACGTTAGATATTATTGTTTTCTCAACATAAACGTGAAACAATATAAACACGATATTCAGTCATTTGCTGACTCGTGTGTATAGGTGTACGTTCTGTACGATATCTGACGCAATCTGCTTTATTAGGGTTTTTTTTCCGCTCGCGCTGCTTGAGCATGCTTTTAATAATGCTTTTTTATATATATATTTTGTTTACTCATAGGCCTACTGTTTAATGTTTTCAACTAAAAGAAAACTTTAATTACTATTGTAAGCTTGTTGTGTATTGCCTAATTGTAAGCTTGTCCAGAAATGGTGACAAAAACGTAAAAAAACTTAAAATAACGTCTTTTCGTTAAACATAATTTAAATAAACGAATATTCGAATATTCGATTTTTATGAGCCCGAATATTCGAATGCAATATTTTAGAAAAATGCCCATCCCTAATTTTAACCCATAAACATGTTTTATACCTCACTATGCTGGGTTATTTCTCCCAAAAAACGTTGGGTCATTTTTAACATAATTGGGTTATTAATTATTAATAACTTTCTCTTATGATTAATCATGACCATCATCCTCTTAATGAAATATCTCAAGCTTATGTGAGTACCCACAGCTCAAGATTAATTCATCCACACTGTTACAAAGAGCGTTTTAGAAAATCATTTTTTCCAACTGCAATTAGATTTTACAATCAGTGCTATATAAGATGATGGTCATATATACAACTAGGGTTGGGTATCGAAAATCGAGATCTGAATTGGAACCGGGACTAACTTTCGTTTTTCCCGGAATTGTTCAAAAGTTAAAATTTCGATTCCTAGTTTCGAATATTCACAGTCCGTCGAACCGGAAGAAGAAACCGACGAACCAACGAAGAAGCGTCTACCGGAAGTGTTGACATAACCGCGCGAGTTCGAACATGAGTAGCTTACGTCGACGGTCCAAAGTGTGGCTTCACTTTTCTAAAAATAACGAAATCTCAGCAAAATGCAAAATTTGTGACAAAAGGAGTATTTGTGACCGAAGGAGTATTTCCTTCAGAAAGACCGTTGGTTAGCAAGGTTAGCTAAACTTTTTGACCCTGCCTCTTAAAAGAATCGAAATCGAAAATCGTTAGGAACCGGAATCGAAACAAGGAATCGAAATTGGAATCAGAATCGTTCAAATTAAACGATACCTAACCCTATATACAACCATGGTCATAATGCTTTGAAAAATTGATATTTGAGTACAAGACTTGTTATTGTTGTGTATGTGAGCAAAATGATGTCCAAAAGACGTCTTTTCAACGTCTTTGTCACAAAAGTCGGACGATTGAAAAGACCTCCACTGAGGGGCCAGAATGAAAGTTTTTGTGACTTAATGGATCCTTCGATAGATTAAAAACTAGTTCAAATGTGGCCATTGTGGACATGTTTTCAACATTATTTATGGTCTCATTTGGACAATTTATACTGTTTCTGGACCAAATAAACACTCTCAGGATGAATGAAATTTCCTTATATTGTTTAGATGGTGATATGTATTTCATTTTAAGTCATCATTGTGGTGATCAGTGTTTGCTTTAGTTGGGGCTCTTGGTCCCATTAATTAATACTCTAGCTTTTCTTTGGCTATTGTAACTGTGTTTGTCTAACACCATTGTTGTGAGAGAGAAAGCCAAGAAAATGTAAAATTGGCTCTCATCAGCTCCTTGTTGATGATGAAATCAACATAAAGTGGGCATTTAACGATTTGTGTTTAGACTTTTGTGTGTTTGTATCTGTTGTTTATAACCACCAATCTTGTGGAACTGCATTATCTGGGCTAGTAGCATGGAAGGAGGACTAAAAGCAAGCTTACACAATGTTTTGAGAAAATGTACCATATAGTCACACACAGACATCACAATGCTGCAATGCATGATGGGTAGCTTTCATAGTACAAAACAGCCTTGATTCCCAGGCTTTTTTTGTTTTGGTTGTCGCCGTCGTTGCCACAGTGATCATTTTAAAGTTTCTTAGATCCAATTTAATGCAGTTCCACAAGATTGGTGGTTATTAATATCAGATATAAAAACAAAAGTTTAGATGTTAAATGCTTGCATTGTGTTGATTTTGTCCCCATCAATAAAGAGCTGATGACAGCTGAATTTTCTTTTTCTGCACAATCAATGGTGTAAACACACAATTACAACAGCCAAAGAAAAGCTAATGTAAGGTGATCTGGGACCAAGATCCCAACTAAAGCAAACACTGATCACCACAATGGTGATTTAAAATGAAACAAATATCACCATCTTAAACAATGTAAATAAACATGAGTTTAATTTAATGCATCCTGAGAGTGTTTATTTGGTCCAGAAACAGTTTAAATTGTCTACATGAGACCATAAGTTATGTTGAAAACATGTCCACAATGGCCACATTTGAACTAGTTTTTAATCGTGTATCAGAAGGTTTGATGAACGTCTATATCAGACGTCCAGAACACGTCAAAATAGACGTCATAAAAACGTTCATTCTGGCTCCTAAGTGGACGTCTTCTAACGTCCGACTTTTGTGACTAAGACGTTGAAAAGACGTCTTTTGGACATCATTTTGCTGTTATTTTATTTTTATTGTATTTTTGTGCTGCTGTGACATAAATTTCCCCCTGGGGTTTAATAAAGTAAATCAATCAATTATCCAGCAGTTGGGTTAAATATGGTTCCTCAGTGTATTTTATAGCCACAATTATGTAGCCTAATTTAAACGACTCCCCAATATTAAATTTGTAATTTAATGTACAACATTGACAATGTGTGGGTCTATTTGAAAACCAATAGTACATTATCTTTTAAAATAATTTCGTGAATAAAAATAATAGTAAACTCAAATGTTTGGTTAGGCTATACTGTTAACCCAACTCATTGTGCTAAAATAACCCACAGTTGGGAAGGTGCTATGCTATACCAAATTACCAATATATGGACTCACTCATCTATAGTTGGATTGGGCTATTTTTAACCCAACATGTTAACATGACTGTAACGGCAAGAGAAAGCAATGTAAAGTTACGAGTCACTTTACCAGTTCTCGGCAAAATCCAGCCTTTGCGGATCACGCTTGTTCTTGGAGTTTCACCGTGAGGGGTAAACAGTTCACGCGCAATTTCACTCACAGTTGAGTGACGCAAATTCGCCCCACTGACAACACAAAACGTCGTGTTTTGCAAGTAAGTAACTTATCAGTGAGCTGAATAGCCTATATACACTATTGACAACAGACGACGGACATTTTGTGCCGCGAAATCTCGCTTCTCAGTCACAGTTGTTTTCTCCTCCGCCATTTTTAAAATGTCGATGGTCCGCCTGGCGCTGAACTCCGGTATCGAAATTATCTCAACATTTCACACAATTTGAGAATTCATTCGTATAATTTCTACGAAAGCGTATTGCATTCACTTGAAGAAAAAAAATCCTACTCTGATTTTCTGAATTAACGACTTTAATTATCTCAAAATTACAAGATAGTTGTTCATGGAAAAAAGTTTTTGCTCTGTTTTTATGAATTAACGAGTTAATTTTTCATGAGAAATTTTTTTTGCTCTGTTTTTCTGAATTAACGAGTTAATTTTTCATGAGAAAAAAGTTGTTGCTCTGTGTTTCTGAATTAACGACTTAATTTTTCATGAGAAAAAAATTAGTTTACTCTGTTTTTCTGAATTAACGACTTAATTTTTCATAAGAAAAAAGTTTTTGCTCTGTTTTTCTGAATTAACGACTTAATTTTTCATAAGAAAAAAGTTTTTGCTCTGTTTTTCTGAATTAACGACTTAATTTTTCATAAGAAAAAACTTTTTGCTCTGTTTTTCTGAATTAACGACTTAATTTTTCATAAGAAAAAAGTTTTTGCTCAGTTTTTCTGAATTAACGACTTAATTTTTCATAAGAAAAATTTTTCATTCAGAAAAACAGAGCAAAAAAATTTCCATGAAAAAATTAACTCATTAATTCAGAAAAAAAACAGAGCAAAAAAAATTCTCATGAAAAATTAACTGGTTAATTCAGAAAAACAGAGCAAAAACTTTTTTTCTCATGAAAAATTAACTCATTAATTCAGAAAAAACAGCAAAAAAAATTCTCATGAAAAATTAAGTTCGTTAATTCAGAAAAACAAGTAGATTTTTTTCTTCAAGTGAATGCAATACGCCACCGTAAATTTCCAGCTAGGACAGTCACATTAATTTATTGTACATCTGATAGCACATCAAGGCAAGAGATTTGGATTTTCAAGGTGGTCTATGCCTAAAACCATTTAAGTTAACCTATAACACTTTTCCCATCTAACAAGAGGAACACACTTGGTGAAATGCTTCAGCTGGGCCTTCCTCTTGCCCTCAGAGATGTGTTTAATTATTCACGAGATGCAGTTTGGCTTAATCCTGGATTTATTTAAGTTTTGTACATTTGGACACAGTCTACACAGGGCTTTATACACGTGTGTGCTCTGCATTTATACCACACACACACACACACACACACACACAAAGAAACAAACAGACATTAAAAATAAAGGGAAATTAAAAGAAACAAAGAAAGTGCCATTTCTGCCCTCAATCGATCCTCAACTATATGCACATCTGAATTTTGGCCTAAACTGGGGCAGACGGGGACTTTAACTGTCGACAATGAAGTCACCAGCAGGAACAGCAATCAAACCTGACCTGAGATCAGTCGTCCCGGGTTTAAACCCCACGTCATCTGTTAGAACAGACTGATCTCACACCAGAAAAACTTCTACAGGACACGCGCCTTACAAAAACCTGGTACGCTCCAGAATTAACTTTTCACATATAGTAATAGTCCGAACGTACCCAGTGACTCCATTGACAAGACTTTTATAACATTCAACCCAAGCAAAAGCTGCCGCACTAAACATTCAATATCAACACTCTGCTTCGTAAAAGACTCATTTGTATAGACTAGAAAGCGTAGCCTTTAGACTTCCATTCAAAGGATCAATAGCAATGCTGCAGATGCTGTGTGTAATGAAAGTCCATTACAGTTATACTGAGGAATTGCAGCTTCTTCCTATGGGAAACAAACCACAGATGTACTTTCTGTACAATATACATATATATAATCTTTATGTTGCTGCGAGTTCTGGTGTGTGAGGTCCGGCTGCTAGCGTTCCCTGAGACAGAATACTAAAGGCTATCTGAAAAAAACAAGGGTGCAGAAGGTTTTTAATGCCCAGAATCGAGAGACATAATCGCGGGTTTCGCTTTTTCCTCCCTGTTATATACTTCATAACATATCAAAACACTCTTTAATTAGCTCTGAATAATAGATAGATATATACGCTATTATATATTTCTCTTGTACTACTCTGGATTGGTTGTGCCTTGAAAATATTCCAACAGTATTATATAGGAAAAATACTGTACAAAAAAAGCAACTTAGAATCGTTTTCATTTATATATATCTATATATACTCTGTTTTATCAATAAATCTGTGTGCTGTATCTTTTGGTCTGCAGTAAACAAACTGATTGGGTTTTAACCACAGTATTTGAGACAACACCGTCCTGCTTAACACATTCATTACAGTCATACAGCCGACACGCAAAACTACAATAATTTGTAAGCTACAAATATTTGTTTGTACTGAATTAAAACAAAAACATGCTCTGGGTAAAAAAAAAAAAGATAAAAAAAGGATTGAATAAAACATCCCTTCTAAAAAAGAAAAGAAAAAAAAAAGACCCATGTACAGTTAGCTTGAAGCCGCAACTCTGAACCAATAGTCATGCTGAAATATCCAATAAAACAATAAGGGAAAAGTACTATACAGCCATAACAATAAGAACAGCTATAACAATTGTAGTAATTAACAGCTGAATTTTTTTTGAAAAAAAAAAAAAAAATCTAAAATAAAACAAGTCCATAAATTTATCAGGCAGATTATAGTGTAGGTAGAAACATTGCACCAGATCAGATTGTGAAACACGCATTAGTGCAGGGAGTTAGAGAGAGAGAGAGAGAGAGAGAGAGAGAGAGCATAATGGATTCAGCATTTTTGGAGGGAAAATTTTTGGAGGGAAAGTTTCTGCACTACAGCAAAGTACATGATGAAACAGGCTTTGCAGAAACTTTTAGAGCTTACATTTCATGTGTTTTGCCCTCTGAAGAGATTTCAGGCTTATTGCTCCATGGACAATGAAGGAAAGACGCAACAAAAAGAAAAAAAAGAAAAAACGACCCTGGTGTTGGTTTAAAAACTAATAAACACAAATAACAAACATGTTCTGACACTAGCTAGTGTTACACACTTTTACAGAACAAAAAGGTGACGGTGCGTTACAGCTATTCAACTAAAATACAATAATATACATGGAATTAAGCTTGAGCGACAGGAAGTGGGCGAGAGCCTCCGGGAAAGGGGGGATGGGCCAAGCGGATGATTGACAGATGGGAGGGAGAAGCGAGGGAAACATTTATCAGTCCGTGTTTGAACCGTTCCAGAGAAACCGTGTCAGAATCGTTCCCGAAACAAACGATCCGTCGTTGGTGAAGGAATAAGAGAGAAGTGAGATTCTACATAAATGTGTGAAACTACACGAGGAGGAAAGATACACCCCGAAACACCAAATCAAATATCGAGAGAGAGAAAAGAAAAGAGAACCGTGAAAAATTAGAGGCGCCTCTTAAAGGGGCACGAAGTTCCTGGGGGCGGGGCTTTGTGGATGTGGGCGGGGCTTGAGTGGGGGAGGGGCTCACAGAGGGCCGTGTCGCGCCTCCGTATTTGGCCAGAACGTTCTTACAGCGGCCGAGTTCCTTCCTCAGGTCGGCCACCTCCTGTCGGAGCGCCTGGTTCTCCTTCTCCAGGAATCCGCGCGGATCGCGATCTGGTTCTCCTTCAGCCGGCGGGCGTCGCGGGACCGCTTGGCCGCGAAGTTGTTCTTTCTACGCCGTGCCCAGTATTTGTCATCCTGCTCGGGGACGGAGAGACAAACAAATCAGAAAAACATAATTATTCTCACTTTAATATGTCCTATATTTTATTATTATTATCAACTGCTTAAACAATTAAAAAAACGCAAAAATTACACAAAAATTATACATTCATCATAAACTAAATATATGAATACATCTAAATACATTTCAAACATCAACTGTTTAGGATTTTATTTTGTCAGTCTTTGAAGATATTTATGGATAACATTTGACCACAGAGAGTCACATGACTCATAACTGGTTTCTGATTGGCTACGGTCATGTTTCCAGTCCTGACGGCTAGATTTGATTCATCTTTCCTATTAGAACTAAATAATAATAATAAAAAGTTTAATATTGACAGAGAAGGCTTTTTCACCTATTAAAAGTTATTATGGTTATGTTTGACTATTATATTGCCACACCATTTTCTAAAAGTAAAGCAACTATTATTACTTTTAAATATAGAAAACTATTAAATATAAGAATTAAATTAAATCATTTAAGTTAACTGTAAGTACATTAACAAATTAAAAATAGGAAAATAAAAAGAATGGGACATGGGTTAATAATATAAAATAATAATATACAGAATAGTAAAAATAATAATAACATAATTACAAAAAAACAGTAATACTAATGATTCATGAATTATTAAAACATAATTATTCTTACTTTAATATGCTCTATATTATATTATTATATTCAACTGCTTAATAAAAACAATTGTTTACAAAAAAATTATGCAAAAATGATACATTCATCATAAAATATATATATATATATATATATATATATATATATATATATATATATATATATATATATATATATATATACGTATACATACATTTCAAACATCAACTGTTTAGGACATTATTTAGTCAGTCTTTGAGATATTTATGTATAATAACATTTGACCACAGAGAGTCACATGACTCATAACTGTTTCTGATTGGCTACGGTCATGTTTCCAATCCTGATGGCTAGATTTGATTCATCATTCCTATCAGAACTAATAATAATAAATAGGGCTGTCAAACGTTTAATTACGATTAATCGCATCCAAAATAAAAGTTTGTGTTTACATAATATATATGGGTGCACTGTGTATAATTATTTTGTATATAAATAAATACACATGCATGCATGTATATTTAAGAAAAAATATGATTTATATATAAAATATTTATATTTATATATAATATAAATTATATATAAATATATATACTACATTAAAATATTTCTTAAATATATACAAGCATGTGTGTGTATTTATGTAGCCTATATAATTATACACAGTGCACCCACATATATTATGTAAACACAAACTTTTATTTTGGATGCGATTAATCGCGATTAATCATTTGACAGCCCTAATAATAAAGTTTAATACGTTTAATAATGACAGAGAAGATTTTTCAACCTATTAAAGAAGGTTATTATGATTATGTTTGACTATTTTAGTGTATATAAAATATTTAAATATAAAAATATTTAAATTCATTTAAATATACTGTTTGTAGGTACATTAACAAATGAAAAATAGGAGAATAAAAGAATGGGACATGGGTTAAGAATATAAAAATAATAAAAATAGACAAGTAAAAAATGAAATGGGTTTTTCAAATAAAAATAACATTTGTAATTTTTTTTACAAAATAAAAGTCATTCTAATGAATTATTAATATGAATATTTTAATATTTGTGCAACTACACCAATACAATTCTTATTATATTTTGTTACACCAATATTTGTGGGTATATAATTCTAATAATCATCCTCTATTACCTTCATATCGTCAGGAATGAAGACCTTGCGCGCCTTCTTGATCATGGGCTGTGGCTTCAGCTCCTCTGCGCTGAACTTGCGCTTGCGAGGGTCGAAGATCTCCTGTCCCGGGACGCTGGAGAGGGCCAGGTCAGCGGGGTCCGGCTCGTATCCGATTCGGGACCTGGATGGAGTCGGGATCTATTGGACTGGGCGTGTCCCGGGACGAGGGGAGAACTGAGGGCCGGAGAGAGAGAGAGGACTGATTATTTAAAAGTCTTTGTAATGTAATATCTTCATTGAATTACCATTTCATGCTAACTTTAATTATTATATTCAGACACATTTATTAAAAAAGTTAAATAGGATCAAATTTCATCTCATGTTGATTTAGTGTTAACATGCACAAGCGTTTTCTGACCACTAGAGGCCGCATGAGCCCGCCTAATAAACACACAAACATAATAATCATAATAATCCATAAAATTGTTATTTATGCAATATAATATATTATAAAGCAAAATGTATCATTATATAACTGTTTTTCTTAATGTATTTGTAATATAAAATGAATTAGTTTTGGCTACTGGAGTATGAAAGACGTCAAACACGAGACAAGAGAGAAGTGTGTGTTGTGTGTTCATTAGTGAAGGATTAGATGATCAAATTTAACTCTTGACTGATTTCAGGGTCATTAAACAGCAGCTGGCAAACGGCCACACACGCAATACAACACACAACCACAATATGCCAACACACTACTACACACAACACACAACCTGCTTCAACATGAGGAACTGTTAATGTACAGAAACACACGGCAGGGGTCAAAGATCAAGATGTTTCCTAGGTAACCATTCTTCATGTGACCTAGATTGCTGACAAACCTATGTGAGTGTGTGTGTGTGTGATATACAATTAATAACCTTGATTACAGAAATTCTAAATAATTTCTAGATTTGATACTTTGCTACTGAAATGTGAATATAAATCATAAATGTTTAAATATTGTTTTAAATTTGTTTTTAATTGTTTTTTAAATTTGTTTTTTAATTTGTTTTTAATGTAAATTGTTTTTAAACGTCATGCTCATGAGATCAAGTCCTTATTAGACAATTGTTTCGATTTATCTACAAAATTTCATATAATAAATAATGAATAATTTATGAATCATATGTAATAAATAATCATATAAATAGTGTGTATTATTATTAATATATAATAGTGTATGTAATTATAATTAAAAAATTTATGTTATTATATAGTTAATATAATTATGACTGATTGTTTAGGTTCTGAAGGATGAATAAGGAATATTCAAGATAAAATATAATAATGAATAATTTATTATTAATGTATTACATATTAATATAAAATAGAATGTTCTAATTATTATTATTAATAAGAAGTAGAATAAATTAAAAAAATCACAATAATGTTATTTAATATAATCCATTTAAATCTAATATATCTTATATACATATAAAGTTACGTTTGTTATTACTTGAAATTACTTCTCATTGTATTTTCAAAGTAATATTTAGCCTGCAAACATCGGAAAACTTAAAGTTACTTATAACTTTAATGGTTAGTGGAAAAGTCTGTAAAATAAGTGTGTGTGTGTGTGTGAACCTCCACACAACACTGGCAGAAACACCTCAATCAGTCCCATCATCTCTCTCTCTCTCTCTCTCCAGTATGTGTGTGTGTGTGTGTGTGAGTGAGTCCTGCTCTGCTGGTGAGTGTGACCGCCCCATTAACCCTGGCCTTCACTTCCTTACACACACACACACACACACACACACACTCAGGGGAAGGAGGTGTCTGTGCTTGGGGCAGGAAAAAAGGATGCCTGAACTGGCTGGTATTTTAACCCGAGGTAGCGGTGATAAGAGGAGAAACGGGCAGATTGGAGATAAAACAAGCCAAAAATACCTGAAAGTCACTGTATTTGACAAGCAAGAGCAGTTTACTAAACACACATTTACAAGAACCCACTGAAACATATGAAACCGTGATGTAATTGAGAAAAGTGGTAGAATTAAGTATGTGTAGTTGTTAGAAATGAAAAAAGAAATCATGTTTATTTACACACATGTATGGAATATTTACAAAAATATCAATTATATTAAAAATATAGAAAACTGTTATGAAACTGATGATTACTCGTAGAGTTAAACTCATAGAAATGCATAGTTTCCAATAATGCATTTCGTTTGTGTCTCTGCTAAAATAAATTTGCATGTTTATTCACACAAATGATTTTTAACGCAATAATGTTTTTGTAAATATTTAATATAGCCTATACTGTAGCATATGAAATATTTACAAAAACATAACGTTTAAAAATCGTTATCTGAAATGACATTTCTAACGTTGTTTATTTCATTATAAAACTGCGATTAAGTTTATCCAACGTATTAAAGAATATATTTCTAGATTATTACATTTAGATTCATCTGCAGAAATTCATATAGTAAATAATGAATCATGTATTAGTCATATAAACATGTTTATTGTCTTTGTTGTTATTATTAAATAATAACAAAAACAGTATGTATATGTATATATATATATATATATATATATATATAGACAAAAACAGTAATATATATATATATATATATATATATATATATATTACTGTTTTTGTTCTTATTATTAATATATATATATATATATATATATATATTACTGTTTTTGTTCTTATTATTAATATATATATATATATATATATATATATATATATATATATATATATATATATATATATTACCGTTTTTGTTCTTATTATTTATATATATATATATATTACTGTTTTTGTTTTTGTTATATATATATATATATATATATATATATAACAAATACAGTAATATATATATATATATATATATATATATTAATAATAGAACAAAAACAGTAATATATATATATATTACTGTTTTTGTTTTTGTTATTATTATTATTAATATATATATATATATATATATATATATATATATATATATATATATATATATATACATATATTACTGTTTTTGTTCTGATTTATATATATATATATATATATATATATATATATATATACACACGGCTGAAGGGCCGGCTGATGGGATTTAGCGTAGAGGAAAGGCTCTCTGTTGGCTATTTGAGTGACTGTCCCAGGACCTGATCCCGGCTGATCTCTGATCTTCCCTGAAATCACACAATCCCTCAGAAGCTGAGGGGAACGGCGTTGGGAAGCCTGATTTATTTGAGTGAATCTGTTTGTTCGGACGGTCCCATCAACAGCACACGGGGAACTGTATCTTACATTCGTTTACATGCGATTTAAGTTTCATCAAAAAAAACCCCCAAAAAAACAACAAAAAACAAATAGCTACTTTCAAATAGACATCAATATGGTGCAGTTGGGCTCATTAAAGGGACAGTTCACCCAAAAATGATCCCATGATTTACTCTGAAGCCTTCCAGGTGTACATGACTTTCTTCTCTCAGGCAAACACAATCAGGGTTATATTAAAAATGTCCTGTCTTCTAAGCTTTATAATAAGAGTGAATGTGATGTAGAGAAGAAATGTGAAATTATTTGGAAGCTTTCTAGACTGAGAAAAGCCAGAAAATGTATTTTTGGCTAATGCGTAACTGAAAGACAACAACTCCCAGAATGCACTTGCTTCGCTGCCCTAGGAGGCCACGCCTACCGGTAACAGAGTCGCAGTCGTTAAACAACAAATCTAGGCTACTAGTGAGTCTCCTGACGAGTCTGCCCGAATGTGTTTCAAGATCGTCCCAAATGTCCGGCATTCTGCTTTTGCGTCTCTAACAGTCGCCATTTCATCATGTTCACTGTGGCGAACAGGACGAGTGAGGGCCGCTGAGGCCGGAGGCGCTGCATTATCCGATGAGTCGACACCTGTGAGTATTGCACCGGTTGTTCCTCATTTTCTCACGGAAGAGCCGGGAATTTTTTTAGCAAACTGTGTAAACGCACATTCAAACCGTTCCAATCTCTTGTTTAGCGTTCATGTAAACACTGCATCCAAATCCACCAGCAGAATTAATTCAGTTAGACTGAAACAAAAGCTGGTGCATGTAAACAATGAAGGGCTGTGAACCCGAAGCAAAAGCTGAATCCCGGACATGGAAAAGCAAGGAATGGTAACCCGACGCGACCAGTTCTCAAGCTTCTCACAGAACAAGAGCCTGCCAAGCTTAGCTTCAAAGAAGTATGGTCGACACCACGCCTGAGCGTAGACCGCTCTCTATGGGCGGGGTTGAGGACATGCGGACAGACCCTACTACTGACTGTAGTCTTCAGCCTCTGGACAAAATCTCCAATGACGCAAAATGACGATTTTTGCATCATCTGAGGATTTTTTCCAGACAAAAAATACATAAATCTCTCGTCTCAGGGGATATGAGGGTGGAAAGCATGGCAATTCAAAAATACTACAGGTTTCCTACTAATACAAGCTTAATGCTAAATCCTGAAGTATCCCTTTAAAGCTGCATCCATTCATGCTCAAGGTCGGAGGGCCCACTGTGGCCTTGTGATTGTGTAAGAATAACATAGTGAACTAGCTTCCAGTGCAGACGGCCATACACAAGTGGACTTACGCCAGAAGACACTCGAGATTGAGCAATATATTGACAATATAAGAGCCAAGGACATATTTCTGCATTCGAAGCATCCTCAGTAACAAATGTAAGATGATCAACGGTTTCCAATCTGTAATGTGACTCAGCACAACTGTTTTCATCACTGATAATAATCATAACATGTTGTTGAGCATCAAATCATCATATCGGAACATCTATATTGATATCATGACTATAACATTCCACAATATTGCTTGGGATTTTTGATCAGATGAACGAGCACAGAAGAGACTTTTTTTCAACAATCTTATGATACCAGCCTTAAAACAGTAGCGTGAAAGCCAACCAGCCAAACTCCGGCTGGGCTTCAAACGCAGTCAATGAAAGAAACGTGCATTCGAGGTTTCAGTATTTCCCATCTGCCAGAGAGGATCAGTGGCCGACCATATGTCATAGCTCAGGTATCCACACGCACAGCCCAGCTGCACACACACCATCTCACTCACCACACTGCTCCGGATGGACCCCTGTGGCTTGCTGCGTGTGTGGGTGTGCTATCGACTTGCTGACGATCAGCTATCCCTAAACCAAAGCCTGGACCCTTTGCCCTTCCTTGTTCCGCTTCTAGTAAACAGCTGAAGATCATGCGAGACTCACGCACATCGAGCAGCGCCCACTCGAGTGCACAGGCGCTGTTTGAACCAGTGGACTTCAGATATTAAAGAGAATTGAAATGGAATGAAATCCATACTGAATGACATTGAACTGGATGCGGCGTAACCAGATGTGGGCGTCAATCTGGGCCACCACATGTTGCTTTCTGGGTTTAAATTAAGGCATTTCATTTTTTTTACAATAAACACACACATATTTAATATTTACAAAACAAACAAAAAAAACATTATTTTATCTTAGCATTAAAAAAAAATCACATATATACAATATCATTATTATATTAACACATATAAATGCTATTTACAAAAATTTATTTTATTCCATTGGCCCCACATGTAATTATATTTAACCTGTTTTTTTTTATGGACCAATTAATTTCGCAGAATTCTTTTCAGAATTAACATCGATATTGTAATACTATATATATATATATATATATATATAACTTAATAGTAAATATCTGTATTTTAATGTTTTCAGATTCTGTACAATATTACACATTAAGATTTTAAATACATATATTTAAAATATGTTTTTAATATATGCATTTATATATATATATATATATATATATATATATATATATATATATTCAAACGCATATATATTTATGAAGTAGCTTCTCACACGCAAAAGCCTCTGAAATGCCATTTGAAATTTTCTTTTAAATTACCATTTTATCAAGCTGTATATTTAAGTTCAGTAATATCACTTAAAATGACAATTAATAGGTAATCTTCATTGCCATTTAAGTGAAATTACTGAACTTTAATATAAAAGCTTGATAAAAATGGTCATTTTAGAAGAAAATTTTGAATTGCACTTAGAGGCTTTTGCATCTGAACTTTTTATATATATATGTATTTGAATATATATATATATATATATATATATATATATATATATATATATACATATATATATACATATATATATAAATGCATATATTAAAAACATATTTAAATATATGTATTTAAAATATTTAATATTAATATATACAGAATATCGACATTAAAATATAGGTATATTACTATTAAGTTCTTGAAAACAATATGGCAAAATAAAAAAAAAGATTCCTGTGTTGTGGTCAATGCAAATTCAACTTTAGCCAGTTCTATTTTAAGGTGACATTAGTTAAAAGTTCATGCACTTTCTACATCATCAGTAAACTATGCATAATTACAAGTAACTGAACCCTAAACCAAACCCTATAATCATAAGGTAATGTAGTTACTCAAACAAGTGCTGAGAATATTTATCGAGCACCTGAAAGTGTAACCACCTTAAATTATGCATTTGCTCGACGTTGCAAATACAGCTGCTCTGAAGCCAGAGAGTGTGAACGAGACTCAAAACACACACACATTTGTCGTGAAAACCCTTTCCCTCCGCATGCATTTGAGTGTTTGTGTGTGAAATGTGCTTTGTGTGATGCTTTATTTGCAGTGCTGGTGTCGTTCACATGAATCAGGCACTACTCAGGCAATGTGATTGTGAGAAGAACAGAGTGTACTTCAGCTTTAGAGGCAGAGTGGTAGGGGGCGTGGCCTCTGGAGAGGGGCGGGACTGAGGGGCGGGGCCTGTCGAGTGGCGAATGGCCTCGACAAACTTTCTCTCCTGCTGCTTGTCACACGCGGCCGCATGTGTTCATCACATGGCAGCACACACACGCACTTCACGCGAGCTGAAATGTGCGGAGCCTGAACCATCTGGTCTAGACGCACATGGGAAAACGCACATGCGGACATGTTAACAAGCACCGAGGACACACACACACAGTGGAGTTCCATCACATCGACACAGTATATCTCTGGTGAAGATTGTGACGGTCACACTTGGCAGAGTTTCACAGCATCACTAATATTTGAAACCTAGACACGGATGATTACGCATGAGTGTCACAGGAGACTCAATGATATTCTTCATCAATCCTTTGCATTACACACAAAACTGTGCAAAACAATGTCAACAAAATGTTACACTCCTACTTTTAACAACGGAACGGATCTGCTAGAATATACCCTGTTTACATTTTACCATTCGGAAAACACAAGACGCAGAAATTTAATTGTTGTATACAAGTTATATTTACACATTCATGCCCGTATTGTATTATCACAATCATATTACATGACGCATTATATTTTTCAGACTGTTACGACGTTTCTTATTTTTAAGATAATTAAACAACATTCAATCATCTCAAGTACACAGTCTTACAGTAGTGCAAAGATTCAATGCTAAAATAGATTTTGTGACGTGTTTACATGCCTTTCTAACAAAAAATTCTATCAAAAATTAATTACGGTCACTTGCCCGTATACGGGCAATCTAACTTTACTTCACTATATTACTATTAAATCCTAATCTATTTAGTGACAAACTATATATCGTTGGAAAGGTCTAAGACTCCTAAATAGATATTTTAGGTCTGTTTTTTCTTACAAATTATGAATGAACAGTAATATATGAATTTATGACAAGAGTGCGCCTCAAAAAATCAACGTCATTACAGGAGTTTCTGACCTTTGTCACAAAAAGTCGACGCACACACTTTTAATAATTGAAACTTTGGTTTTTAGTGCTAAAAGTTCATAATAAAACATAATTAGTATTTGTCAATAAAAAAAGATAAAATTATATTTTAAAAAGTAAGGTAAGAAGTCCTCTAAAAAGTATAATATATTAGGCCCGTCCCCCTTATTGGGTCATCATCTTTCCAGTAGTTATCATGAAATTAGGCCTCATTCTGAAAGCTTATGAACTCAGACATTCATCCTGTGAAAACCGTTTTGAAATTGGACGTTGCGTCTACCATAGAAACAGTATTCCTTGTATTAGGTGACAGAAGTGATATTTGGATAGAAATTTATTAATTTGTTATGGCAAAATGCATACAATTAAATTCAATGGAATTCAATGGCACCCGGTGGCTATTTTTCGGTACTACGACTAAACAAAATCTCATGGGAACTTCAATTTTTGTGATATCAACTTCAAATTTGGAACACAACTTGGTTAGATATATAGCTTTCATTTTATAGTAATTTTATAGTAAAACATATTTTGTAAAATATTTATTTCATATTAAAAAAATATATTAATAAAGTATATTTGATTTACTGTAAATTATAACTTCCATAACTTTTTCATACTTTAATTTTTTGAAGTGCTTTCACTTTAGTAATAATCTGCTGATTGTTTTCTTTAAAACAAGACCAAACTTAAGTCTATATTCCAAAGCATTTGAATTACAACCATTTAAGTTTGTATAGTGCATTTTAATGTCAATTATCAAAGAGGGGTGACAGCTAAAGGGTTAAAGTAATTTTTCACTGTAATATGCTAAATCTTATTATTTTTACCCTTTCCGGACCCCTGTTTTGCGTGACTTACACGATAGTGTACATGCATGTAGGAGTGAACTGGGTGTGTTTGTTACGCACCTCATCATCACAAACATCCAGTAAAGCAGTCTGGTGTGTCGATAGGACGAATGTTCGCAACTTCTGTCTCAATGGTTTCCACCAACATCAGCCAGTAAACAACCACACCATTGAACGCTCTACATTGGAAATCAAGACGAAGGTGTAACGCATGTCTTTGGGGAACTCAGTGGTACTGACGTTCACACAGACAGGGTTTGGCGCTGTGTAAGCGTGTGAAAGTGTGTGAAAGTCAGTGTGTCGTTGAAGGAACTGACTGACCATCGAATGTGACTGTCTGACTCTGGATCGCCCTTAGGAGCTGTCACTCATGTATTGGGTCGTTCCTTCATAATTTAAAAAACAAAATGAACATCAAATTTTTGGTAACGTTTCATCGGATCACAAGTGGACGAGGTGTAAGCGAGCTTTCCACCATTTCCAGAGGAGTGCTTCCATAGTGTAAACATTCATGTGGTCGAATGTGTTCAAACAGCCACTAAAGAAGCCACTTTAAAGTTTATCGTCTGGAGACCCAAGTTTGAAGATGAGAAACGCACCAATCCCAATGTTCTCTCACAGAATGTCCCTGACTTCACACACACACTCACAGTGTTCGGCTGGTCTTGAGTCTGTCAGAGCAGAAACCAAAGCTGATGTGTGTTTTCCGTCGTGTTCATATGTAAATTGCGTGAGTTTATTTTGACCATTAGATGGAAAGATCTGAAAAGTCACACATCACAGCAAACACAGAACGTCTCCCTAACGTTCCCAAATGGTCCCATGAGGTTATTTTTTTGGGAACCAAACAAGAACGTTATGAGAACGTTCCATGTAGGTTATTTTTAGGTTCCATTTTTATAAACGTAAGGAGAATGTTACCGGGGAACGTTCCCTTAACCTTAAGGGAAAGTTCCAGGAATGTTCTGGGAACCGGAAACTTAATGTTCCCAAGAAACCCTAAATTTGTTTGCTGGGATAGACCCTCCCCTCGAAGAAACCAGGACAGAAGTGGACAAAAGAGACGGATTAAAACACCAGGTGTGAACGGGAATGTGTCTCCCTCATCCACTTGTGACCCGATCCACCAAAACACATCTACAATTGAACGGTGTTAGTCAATACACTCAGGTCCATCAAATCATATTTACAGATACAAAGTTGAAATTAACTGAATGCTAGGGTTTTCAATGTTCAGAGTAGTTTGTTAACTAATAAAACTTAATTGTAAAGCGCTCTTTTATAGAAATGTTTTTAAATGCCTATCATTGTATAATGCAGGTTCAGAGTCAGATTGTGAAAAAGCTAGAATCATAATACAAGCCCCACTGAGAGTCAGTATAAGAAATGCATTTCTGTTCTTCTATATGCATTATGCATGCATGATTGCAAAATAATTATCTTTTTTCCCCTTGCAGCCACTAGCAAAAAAATTAAAACCGGGAAAGGCAGTATTGATGCATATGCTTCACCACGAGCCACTAAAACACCTCACAACATGGACACTAAAAGAGTCCAAGAGTTCCCTCATTTATGCGAGCTGTCAATCGAACCAGTGACGTTAAGCGGTCATTATGCGTGGGTAAATCTTTAAGCGCTACAGAGATCCAATATCTTCAGAATAAAACAGAAGAACGAATCCAGTGAACTTTTCATCAAAATATAATGTATAACAACATTTGACCACAGAGAGTCACATGACTCACAACTGGTTTCTGATTGGCTACGTGTCATGTTTCCATTCTCAGACGGCTAGATTTGATTCATCTTTCCTATCAGAACTAATAATAAAGTTTAATGTTGACAAAGACGGCTTTTCAGCGTCGTTAAAGTAAGTGTAGAAGTCATTGAACTTTTCATTGGTGATTAACCAAGATGATAAACTCAACTCTTAAAAATAAAGGCATGCGAAGCTGAGTCAGCTGAGAACCCACTAAACACTGGACGTCGGATAGACGTGCAGATCATGTCTACATTGGGTCCGTCGGTCCATGACCAATTCTGGACATCTATTCAACGTCCAAACTAGGTCCACCTATTTGGACGTCCAACTATGACCCAATTTGGACGTCATGTTGACGTTCAACATTTGACCGTTGAACTGGGTCATTTTTTGGACCTCATTTGGACGTCTATTACAGGTGCAGGAAATTTACATGATTAATATGCAATTTTTTTTATTTACAAATATCAACATTGTTGTTATCAACATGATTAATACATATGAATACAGATTATTTTTAATTATTTAAGATAGTTTTCCAAAAACTGCATTTGATTGTCTCAAGCAGAATGTGGTAATTGACACATGCAAAGGTGTAATGCTGTAGCTCAAACAGTAGAGCGTTGGCACTTGTGAAATGGCCACCTAGTGCAATGCTTAGATCATGGGTTTGATTCCCAGGGAAAGCAAGAATGTATGTGTAATGGCAATGTAAGTCACTGTGGATAAAAGCATCTGCCAAATGCATAAATATAAATACATGGTACAGATAACATCCTTTAAAAATGTCCTCTACCTTTTTGAAACATGGGACTACAGTTATAGAAGTTATAGAAGATACTAAATTTGATGTTGAAAAGACGTCCACAAACGACCACATTTGGTCCCACCGACGTCAATATTAGACGTGCAAAAGACGTCGAATAAAGACGTCGCCTGGCATTACAAAACAACCCCTTCAGTGGACCGAAATTGGACGTCCAAAAATTACATAGAAAAGACGTCACTCTAACGTCACATTGCGCAGTGGGGACTTATTCACGATACAGCACTATGTTAGCCTCGAGTGCTAACGGTTAACGTACCACACAATACAAATATTAAAGCCGAAAAATATGTATCTATGCAACTCTCATGAAGTAGTCACTACAAGCCTTCCTTCCACTAGAAAATAATCCCTGAACCATAAACAGCAACAGAAGTCACATACAATATTTCGCCTTCTAGATGGCGACAAAGACCGTCTTTATGAGCGAGTCAGTTGGTAGAGAAGACTTTTACATTGTAAAGACTCAAACTTGTATACACAGAAAAGCAAAGACGCAACTGAAAACCCAGATAGCAAACTGACACTGAATCAACGTGGAAACATGACATCGAAACAACGTTGATCTGACATTGTTTTGCTCAGTCGAATTAACGTTAAAACCAGACGTCTGACGTGTCATTCTTTCAAAACTAACGGAAAATCAACTTGAAATCAACGTTGTTTCAACGTCATGAAAGCATACTAATTTTCGATTTTCATTTAGCTTTGAAGAATGCCGCGTCTGACGTCTGGTTTCAACGTTAATTAACGTTAATTCAACGTTGGTTCAACGTTGGTTCAACCAGGGCACGAGGAAACCCCTAACTGTTAAACGGACACGATATCGCAGCGGACATTCAAATGGGTTTTTCATTATTAATATATAAGACTGACCTGAATGAAACAACTGCTATGTCTACAGCATAAGCAGGTACAGTCGCACGCAGCCGTTATTTTGAAATCGAAAGCGAGGCTCCGGTGGGAAGTAAACCGGAATATACCACCTTTAATCACAGGAGAGTCGCGAATGCGATGGCGTTTTTGTTGTGTTTAATGTAGAAATGAGTTATTCTAAAAATGTACATACATTTCATTCATACTTTAGACTATATACATTAAAATTCATTTATAAATATTTATATTGTTAAACATATAATTTAGAAAGTAAAAAACGAAGCAGGAACAAACGATATATATATATATATATATATATATATATCCTCAGTGTTGGGGAAGCTACTCTGAAGCTTCATTTGACAAACTGCAAGCTACTCGTAAGTTAAGTAGTTAACTAACAGTCAAGCTACCCCGTTTAGAAAAGTAGTTAGCGACACTACAAGTTACAATCAAAAAGTAGCTAGCTACACTGAAGCTACTTTTGCTTTTTTGAACAACGTATATTATAAATAACTGAATAAGTGTCTGAGGAATGTTTTAAGTAAAATATTTAGTGTTTAAAACAAGGCAATGGAATTACGATTTCAAAGAGTTTCAAAAGTGCAAAATTGCAACAAGTAGCCAACAACATTGCAAGAACGAACGTAAATTGCAGAATATTTTCTCAAAAATACTGATTGAACTTGGACAAATAAGGCCATGGGAATTAAAGCCTGGTTTCACACGGACGATTTTAAAATTGTCGGCCGATTTTCCAAACCTGAGAGACCCCACACACGGCGATAAAAAATCACGGGTCTAACAGTTTTGGTCGTTCAGTGTGTGGTGCGCAGCCACACGGCAAAATCAACACATGACACACGGACCGATTTGACTCCCGAGCATTCCCAGGTCAGACGGAAAATCTCACAAAATCCCTCGAGATAAAACGTGACTTCAGAGTAAACAATCATGGCGGACGGAAGAGGATGCAGTGGCGATAGTGTTTAGTTTGTTTTTAACTGAAAAAAACGTTCATCGGACATTCTGGTGCGCCATACCACCGGGCGCGGGCTGTTTTGATTTTGTTTACCCGCCAGTGCTTCCCTCACGCCTCGTCACCTCGCTTCCTGATTGGCTACACGCCACAGTTCACAGGCTGCATGCGTCGTTCGTTCCCGGGGACACCACACACGAGGAGAAATCGGGCCAAACAATCCAACATGTTGGATATCCCGATTTGAGATCGGAGCGGTCCCAGCAGCCTTCCGAGCAGACGAGAGCAGTCTTAACACACCACACACGGCAGGAATATCTGATCAGATTATTTTACGATAATCGGAGCATCCTTAAGATTGTCGGGAGGGGTGAAATCGGGGCTAAAATCGGGCTAATAATCCTGCCGTGTGAACCAGCCTTAACGTTAGTTGTTTCTCCATCCTCCAAATCCAATAGTGTAAATCAGCTTCAGGTTGGTAGTCCAAGACGTTGTGTATCTGTTCTTCCAACTCGCTTTCGATTTCAAAATGGCGGCTGCGTGAAATCAGCGTATAAAACATTGCGAGAGTGGTTGCTAGGGGTGTTGTGTAGTGATGCATACGGTCGGGTGAAGCGTTCAGAGCCGTGTTTTATCGTGAATAAAGCTATTGGCCAGTCAGAAACAAAGATTGGAACTGACCGTTTTATAGATAAGAGTGTATGCGAAGAGAAAGCACATTTGTGTGTCGGTGAGCTGGTGTGTGTGTGTGATGGGGACATTACCTGCTCTGCTGGGACTCTGGAGGCAGTTCTGGCCCCCGATCCCGGAGTGAACGGGAGGTGGTGGCCCGGCTGCTGAGGTCCACCACTGAGGGGGTCGGCGGGGTGGAGGGCGGCTGTGGTGGCAGGGGCTGCTGGGAAGGCTGGTTCTGCTCGCTCTGAGAGTTGGCGGGAATATTGTTCTCCAGCAGAAACTCCTCTAAGTCCATATACTCCAGCTGGAAGTTGTCTCCATCGTACGGAAGGGTCTTGTCCCACAGCGTCGGCCCCAGAAAGGCGGACTGAGGGGTGTTTAGACCGTTTCCATCCTCTTCCAGCTTCTTCTCCTTCTCTTTCCCGAACCCTGGAGGAACAAGATGGAGGCATTATTGTCGCCGTTCAAACAAACAAAAATACTGCACATATATGTTATTCCACACATGTATGAATTGCATGTTTTGTTCAACAAAAGCTGATGGTGAATAACAGGAGGCATGATCATGAATGTTGTGCTGACGATTAATCATTTAATGAAATAATTATATAATATTAAATAATATAACGATTGACGATTAATTATCTAAATCGGTTTTGTTCATGTAACTTACACTGTAAGCCAAATACATTATTTTTTAGACTCTAAAATAAAATAAAAATACTCTTATAATAAAATAGGCTCATTTAATTTATTTTAAATACAATATAAAATATGAAAGACCTTTATCTATTGTTGTGTAGTTTACAATAGAGTTTGTTCGTTGTTGTTATATTGTCTTATAGCAAAACGTGATTGAAATTTAAACTACACAGTTATTGCAGTTATCTCAAATAGTGGCCTGTCAATATAATAAATAATCCACACTAATCAATAATTGCGACAGGTCTGGTAATATCTTACTTTTAGTCATTTCAAGCTCAGCTGTGCCAGTCACTTGCACTGGGAAAGATTGGCTGCTTTCCAGCATTTCTCATTAAGCATTCCAGAGAACAAACAAAGTACAGTTTTGCAATGACATGAGGGGTGACCTAATAAAAAAATAAATAAAAATGCGACCAAATCAACATATTTAGTGTGCAAACTGACACAAGTTCAGTTTATCATGCTAATGCATGTCCTCCTTAGGTGCAACCAAATATAAAAACAACTTTTTATTTATGCTTTACATATGTGATAAGGACTGATAAAGCACAAATCAAAGGTGGAGCTCAGTGGCGCCCTCTAAAGGGAAATATGGGAATATCATCTCCATTGCGTGCGAACTTCATCTTTCCGCATAAAGTCGGTATTGGTTCAGTAGACTCTATTTATTCCTCTTATATGTGAGCAAATGTTGTAATATAAGCTTATTTTAAACAGATAACATCATGCATTTCGGTTAAATACACGCGCAATGGATCTATGTGTGTGCGTAAAATAATTGCAATGCATTGCAATGCAAAAGAAATCAATAAACATAAACTTTCAGCCCAAAATCACTTCAGAATTCAAAGTGATTGTCCATGACAGCATGCATGCATGAGCAGGGACTGGTTAAGGTGTGAGAGCACAGTGACAGACGCGCTTTTACGCGCAGATTATACTGAAAGCAAAGCGCCTGACAAACATCAGCTGGTGCAGAACACGCTTCAACCCCCCAAAAGCAACATCTATCCATCTGTGTACCTTCATCGTGATGAAAGGGCAGTTTAGTGGGGTTCTCCAGCAGGGATTTCAGGACGCCGTGAGTCGGAGGTAGGAAAGTTGGGTTTATAGAAAGAGGTCGAGACATCTTCTCCATGGCGTAAAGGAAAGAGCAATCTTCCTGAAGAAATGAAATAATAATACAAAAATGATTTATAAAAATAAAAACTCTGCAGTAGGGTACGGGAATAGAGTCCTCAGCCCGTGCGCGGCACCGATGAGCGGCGGCTGGTCTCGCGCGTCCGTGAGTTCGTCAGGCTGGAGCGCAAAAGCGCAACTGATTCGCTATCCCATGTGCGGACACTGACGTCCGTGACGTCAAAGAACAGGGCAAGCTACTGAATAAAGACCTGCCCAATGAGAGCGCTGGGGGCGTGGTCCTCCTCTCCCTCCCTCCCGACTCCATACATTGTTGCACGTTCACGATTACATTCTTTTTGGGATTCAACTATGTTACTTTGTAACCAATGCACTGCATTCACTTTATGTTGTTGTTTTTATATCGATTGGAAAAAGAAAATGAGAAATGTGAGAGGAAATATGAAAAAAAAAACATAGAAGGGTGTTATAATTTTAGTCAAATAATTGTTCTAGTAATGACCCAGCTGTTGGGTTAAATACGCATGTTTTCACTAGTTTGTAGTCAAGTAGCCTATACAATTATGTCAATTCTAGACTCCCCAATATTTAGTTTGTATTTTAAAAATATATTTGTTGAGACATGTTTATTGTTTTATACAAATAAACAATCAGTATTTGAAAATAAGTTTTTCAAAATAATGTTATTTGGGTTATTTTTAACCCAAAATTACTAAGAGAGTGCCTATGATGCCTTTCAATTCTGCCTACTTTAGTATTATTGAACAATAGTTCCTTTTACCAAATAGATGTAATACACTTTTGATATGGATTTGACTGTAGCTGGACTGAAATTGTAATAAACCCTCCCGCATTCCCCACTTCTCTAAACACAAAATCAATTTCTTGGAATGGCCAATACTCCGTGACTACACAGTAACAGCCAGTGCTCAGTGACCAGCAGTCAGCAGAACTAGAGCGCGCACGCGTCTGATTGGTTAAGTGTTGCGTGCGCGGAACAGAACGTCCAATCACAGTGCGTGTGGTGAGAGTTGCGGTGAGTTAAGGAACACCGGAGCATCGCTCAGCCCTCGGGTGGAACTGACCTAGATTTGTCCAATAGCAGAAGCCAGTCGGTAATTCCGGTGAGATCAGTACGGGCCACGGCACATTGAATGTCATGTGTTCGTGATCCCTGTAGAGTGAGTCTGTGAAAATAACTGCATCTCAGCATTCATGTCTGCACATTTACACTCATGAACATCTACATTTATTCATTTAGCTGACGCTTTTATCCAATTGCTGTTTTATGTCAGAGGTCGCACGCCTCAGGAGCAACTAGGGGTTAAGTGTCTTGCTCAGGGACACATTGGTGTCTTACAGTGGATTCGAACCCTAGTCTCTCACACCAAAGGCACGCGTCTTAACCACTGTGCCATCACCACAACATATCAGATCAAAAATGATCAAAATCATGTAAAAAGGTTTTCATTAAAATTGATTTCGGGGATAAAATATGCAAGTATAGCCTACAGTCTAATGTGGGTGCTTTAAAATAATTAAAAAGAAAAAAAAAATATTTCCAAAAAGTGTGCGCCAGCGGCTGCTACATGAGCGCGCATGCGTGAGACAGAGCGTGAGACTGTGTGTGTGTGTGTGTGTGTGTGTGTGTGTGAGAGAGAGAGAGAGAGAGAGAGAGAGAGAGAGAGAGAGAGAGGGTGTCATGCTTAGTAACTGCGGTTGCCACAACAAAGGACTGTTGTGACGACGTGCATAAAAGTAGGACACACACAGACAGTAGAGAGAAGAATACATGCGAGAGACCAGCACACATCATCACCATCATCATCATCTTACAGCAGCTGTAAACGCTCACTGAGAGTCTCATTCACAAGCAACAGAAGCGACACTGCAGAGACGACAAGAGGATCTCTATATCTATCTATTAATCTGTCTATCTATCTATCTATCTATCTATCTATCTATCTATCTATCTTATCTATCTATCTATCTATCTATCTATCTATCTATCTATCTATCTATCTATCTATCTATCTATCTATCTATCTATCTATCTATTATCTATCTATCTATCCATCCATCCATCCATCCATCCATCCATCCATCCATCCATCCATCCATCCATCCATCCATCCATCCATCCATCCATCCATCCATCCATCCATCCATCCATCCATCCATCCATCCATCCATCCATCCATCCATCCATCCATCCATCCATCCATCCAATCATCCATCTTATCCCACATGGACTGTACTGTATTGTATTCTAAACAACAACTTGATTAGCTAGTTCACACAGATTGTGGAGTAACAGTGGCACAGATGGGTGATCTCATCTCTTCTCAGCCATGAGAAATTAAATATGATGCAGAGGAATCGCACACGGAGGAAGTGCTGAGACTGCAGTGTCAGTGGTGTGTCACCTGCATTCTCCTGTCCTAGAAAAAGCCTACAAAACGACGGATTCACAATTACAGAGATGTCTGATAAAAATCCTATTAAATTCCATAGTTGAATCTGTATCAATGCCTAAATATAGCGAGATACACTGACTGAATTATGTAATGAATAAAGGGATGCTTGTCAAGATGCAGAACTCACTCACTCACTCACTCACTCACACTGACTCCACCTCCCTCCCTCCCTCCCTCCCTCACTCACTCACTCACTCACCGGCCACTTTATTCAGGTACCCATGCTAGTAACGGGTTAGACCCCCTTTTGCCTTCAGAACTGCCTCAATTCTTCGTGGCATAGATTCAACAAGGTGCTGGAAGCATTCCTCAGGGAGTTTGGTCCATATTGACATGATGGCATCACACAGTTGCCGCAGATTTGTCGGCTGCACATCCATGATGCGAATCTCCCGTTCCACCACATCCCAAAGATGCTCTATTGGATTGAGATCTGGTGACTGTGGAGGCCATTTGAGTACAGCGAACTCATTGTCATGTTCAAGAAACCAGTCTGAGATGATTCCAGCTTTATGACATGGCGCATTATCCTGCTGAAAGTAGCCATCAGAAGTTGGGTACATTGTGGTCATAAAGGGATGGACATGGTCAGCAACAATACTCAGGTAGGCTGTGGCGTTGCAACAATGCTCAATTGGTACCAAGGGGCCCAAAGAGTGCCAAGAAAATATTCCCCACACCATGACACCACCACCACCAGCCTGAACCGTTGATACAAGGCAGGATGGATCCATGCTTTCATGTTGTAGACGCCAAATTCTGACCCTACCATCCGAATGTCGCAGCAGAAATCGAGACTCATCAGACCAGGCAACGTTTTTCCAATCTTCTATTGTCCAATTTCGATGAGCTTGTGCAAATTGTAGCCTCGGTTTCCTGTTCTTAGCTGAAAGGAGTGGCACCCGGTGTGGTCTTCTGCTGCTGTAGCCCATCTGCCTCAAAGTTCGACGCACTGTGCGTTCAGAGATGCTCTTCTGCCCACCTTGGTTGTAACGGGTGGTTATTTGAGTCACTGTTGCCCTTCTATCAGCTCGAACCAGTCTGGCCATTCTCCTCTGACCTCTGGCATCAACAAGGCATTTCCGCCCACAGAACTGCCGCTCACTGGATGTTTTTCTTTCGGACCATTCTCTGTAAACCCTAGAGATGGTTGTGCGGGAAAATCCCAGTAGATTAGCAGTTTCTGAAATACTCAGACCAGCCCTTCTGGCACCAACAATCATGCCACGTTCAAAGTCACTCAAATCACCTTTCTTCCCCATACTGATGCTTGGTTTGAACTGCAGGAGATTGTCTTGACCATGTCTACATGCCTAAATGCACTGAGTTGCCGCCATGTGATTGGCTGCTTAGAAATTAAGTGTTAACGAGCAGTTGGACAGGTGTACCTGAATAAAGCTGGCCGTGAGCGTACTTTTTTCTCATTTTATTTTCTTCTCTCTTTATTTATTTATTTATTTATTTATTTATTTATTTATTTATCGATTTATTTATTTCAATCTAGGATATATATTTATATATCTATCAAAAAACATTTATTTATTTATTTATTTATTATTTATTATTATTTATTTTATTTATTTATTTATTTATTTTATAAGATTCAAACGTTTATCATTAATTATTTATATATTTATTTATTTATTATTTATTATTTATTATATTATTTATTTATTTATTTATTTATTTATTTATTTACTTATTTTATTTATTCATTTATTTATTTATTATTTTATTTATTTATTTATTTATATATTTATTATCATTATTTATTATTATTATCTATTATCTGACTTATTTATTTATTTATTTATTTATTTATTTATTTATATATTATCTGTTAGGTACATCTATTGTATTATTACTTAAACATTATCTATTTATCGTATTTATTTATTTATCTTATTTACATTATTATTTATATTTATTTATTTATTTATTTATTTATTATTTATTATTTATTTATTTATTTATTTATTTATTTATTTATTTATTTATTTATTTGATTTATTTATTTATATTTATTTTATTATATATTTATTTATTTATTATATTTTATTTATTTATCTATTTATCTTATCTAATTCATTCATTATATTTATTATATATTTATTATATTTATTTATTTATTTATTATTTATTCTATTTATTAATATTTATTTATTTATTTTTATTTATTTCATTATTATTTATTTATTTATTTATTTATTAGATTCAATCTTTTATTTATTTATTTATTTATTTATTTATTTTATTTATTTATTTAATATTATTTATATTATTTATTTATTTATTATTTATTCATCAAACATTTATTTATTTATTTATTTATTATCATTTATTTATTTATTTATTTATTTATTTATTTATTTATTTATTTATATATTTATTTATTTATATATCATCTATTTATATATTGATTTATTTATATATTGATTTACGCATTTAATCATATCATCGTTTATTTATTTATTTATTTACATATCTATTTATTATATATCTCTATTATCATTTATTTCTTATTTACTTATTCATTATTTATTTATTTATCAAACATTTATTTACACATTATTTATTTATACATATCGTCGATTTATTTATTTATTTATCTATCTTATTTATTTATTTATTTATTTATTTCTTATCTACCTATCATTTATTTTATTTTACTCATTTATTTATTTATTTATTTATTCAATCATTTATTTATATATTATCACTTATTATTTATTTATATATTTTATTTATTATATATTTTATTTATTTTATTTTATTTATTTATTTATTTACTTATCTATTTATTGATACTTCTATAATTTATCAACTACGCATCATCTCACTCACTGACCAAACACTCATCTCACACACTCACTCACACACATCTCACTCACACATCACTCACCCATTCTCATCATCTATTTCACTCGTTGATCGTTCACTTCACATCGCTCATCTCGTTTATTCGTTGATTTATTAATCACTCGCACACTCGCTCACGTTATTATCTCACACGTTATTTTATTATTTACTCACTCATTATCACCAATCATCAAATCTCACTCGTATTTATCTCGTTTATTTCCGCAGCATCTTCGGACATCGCTGCATCGTCTATTCTCGTTGATCATTAATTATTTCGGATATTCGTTCATCTCGTCCACTCCGTTTATCATCATCTCATCATCATCATTTATTTATTTATCATCTCATCATCATTTATTATTTATTATCTCATCATCAATCGATCTACACTTCGGATTTATCTCTCGTTCACCGTTCACTCTCCGCACATCGTCATCGCTCATCTCGTTTATCGTTGTCATTATTAACTTTCACTCTCGCACATCTCGTTGATTTATTTATTATTTAATTTATTTCGGACACCGTATCTCATCTCGTTCATCGTCCATTCGCGTCACTCGGATTATTCCGCAGATTTCGCAGATTTCGTATATTTTCGTATATTTCGGAATATCGGACATCTTCAGATCGGATATTCGGATATTTTGGATATCTCGCACATTTATTTATTATTTATTTATTTATTTATTTATTTATTTATTTATTATTTATTCAATTCTTCATTATTGATTGTATCTATTTATTCAATTTATCTGAATCCTTTTTATTATCTATTTATTTATTTATTATCTATTAATTCCAAAACATTTATTTACACATTCTTATTTATTTATTTATTTATTTATTCGTTGAATTCATTAACTCTATTTATTTACATTCGCATCTATTCCTTATTTTTACACACTTTCCGCACATCTCCGTTTATTTCGTTATCGTCATTCATTAATCTTATCTTCACATCGTGTATTCTCGTTTATTTCCTTATTCGTCTCCTTATTTATTTATTTATTTATTTATTATTTATTTATTTATTTATTTATTTAACTTTATTTCGGACACACTTTAATTTATCGTTGATTTATTTATTTCTCTATTCTTGTTATTCATTAACTTTATTTATTTTATTCGTTTATCGTCCATCATTTATTAGACATAAAAAAAAAAAAAGTGACACTCTATCTTTCTTTATATCTCTTTATATATCTCTTATTTATTTTCTTTATTTCATTTATTTTTCTATTCTATACATCCCATTCATATTTATTCATTTATTTTTTTGTCATTCATTATTATCTATTTATTTATTTATCACCAATTCACTGATCTTACTCATTTCATCATTTATTTATTTATTTATTTATTTATTTATTGTATCTTTTTATTATTATTTATTATTTGTTTTGGTTTGACTTTTATGAACATCTTGCAGTTTACTAGCATTAACAATACATTTATCCAGTTATTTATTTATATATTTATATATTTATTTATATATTTTATGTTTAGGAGGTATTTAATTTTATTGTTATTCCCTTATTTGCTCACTCTGCACACTTTTGCACATCGTTATCCTTGATCGTCACTCATCAACTCATTCACATCGCTGATTTCTTTGCCATTTCTGCTCATTTATCATCATTATCACTCATTTACCACCGCACATCTTCGGGTTATCGCTCATTTTACACTCGGATATTCGTCATCGTTGATCATCAATCATCGCACATCGTCATCGTTCATCGTCTTATCTTCGTTCATCATCATTTATTTACGTTTATTTATTTATTTATTACTTTATCACATTTAATGATTTCGTACAATCGCATTTATTCGTTGATCGTTCATTTCACATCGTTCATCGTCTATTTTGTTATTTGCCATCAATCTCATTTCGCACATCGTCTATTTTCTATTCTGATATCTCATCTCATCATTTAATCATTCCCACATTTGGATTATTTTTCGTCTGATTTTATTATTTTTATACATTCGTATATTTCGGATATTTCGGGATATTTTAATATTCGTATATTTTTACACGCACATTTATTTATATATTTATTTATTTACTTATTTATTTATTTATTTTTATTATCTATTTATTTATTTATTTATCTCTTCATTATTTATCATTTATTTATTTATTTATTTATTTATATTTTATCTTTTATTCATTGATTTATTTATTTATTATTATTCTAACATTTTATTTATTTACTTCTTTATTTATTTATCAAAACATCTTATTTACTCATTTATATCATTTATTGTATCCACATGATCTATCATCATCATTTATTTATTTATTCTTGTCATTTACCACATATAATCTTTATTTTATTTATCACATATTCATTTTTATTTATATATTCTTATTCTCAAATAAACGTATTCACGATCTATTCACTCATTTTCTACATCATCATTATTTATTACGATTTATTTACTACCACTCACCGATTTATCGCATTCTCATCTCATTACACTCATCGATTGATCTTTACACACAAACCAATTTATTTATTCCTCATTTATTATTATTTATCTATCTACTTGCTCATTGCTGTCTCACCTCGTTATTATCTCAAACACTCACTGTAATATATATCTCATTATTATCTTTATTTTATTCTGATTATCAGCTTGAATTTCGCAGACTTCATTCTATCTCACTGATGTCACACACTCGTCTCACACCGCCCACCGGCCCATCTCCGCTCACTCACTCACTGCCACCCCACCCCACTCACTCAATCGATCACTCACTCAACTCACCACCCGCACGCTGACTCGTCACTCCGCTCACCGACTCACTGCTCTACGCACCTCCCGGGCACACTCCGCTCACCTCGCCCACCCACCACTCCACTCACCCCACGCGACCATACTCCGCACACTTGCCACCCCACTCGCTCACCGCCCACGCATCGTCGCTCACTCGCTCACTCGCTGACCGCTGATCTCACTCACTCCATTCGCTGACCTGCCGCTCACATCTTCGCTCACTCGCTCACCACGCTCACTCACTCACTCCTCACACCACTCACCGCGCACACACACTCACTCAACTCACCGTACTCACCGCTCACCGGCACACTCTGCCCACCGCTCACCGTTGTACTCTCCTCACTCACTCCACACTCGCTCACTCACTTGATCCCACCCACTCACCAACTTGACTCACGCAGCACTCGGATTACTCGCATCACCGCTCACTACGCACTCACCGCACTCTCATCACCACTCACTCCCCACTCACCACTCACCACTCACTCACTCACCACCTTCACTATCACTCACTTTATTATTTATTATTTATTTTATTCATTATTTTATCTTTTAATTTATCATTTTATTTATTTTATTATTTATTTTATTTTATTACTAAATTTAAACATTTATTAATATATTTTAATATTTATATTTTAACATTTATTATATTATCATTTATTTATTTATTTATTTATTTTATCATCATTTATTATTACTTATTTTATATTTATTTATTATTAATTTTAAAACAGTTTATTTATATATTTATATATTTATCGTACATATTTATTTATCACCGTATATTCGTTATCGTCATTCGTTCGTTTATTTATTTATTTATTTATTTATTTATTTATTTATTTATTATTTATTATTTATTATTTATTTATTTATTTATTATTTAAATTTATTTTTATATTTTAATATTTATTCGTTTATTTTTATATTTCGTATATTCGTATATTTTGGATTTATTCTTGTTATCGGATACATCTCCAGATTCATATTTTTTATATTTTCGTACATCTTGTAGATTCACACTCGTATATTGTATATTGACAATTTGAGATTTGTACACTTATTAAATATTTATATTTATTATCTCACTCATCACTCTCACTCACACAATCTCTCTCTCAGTCACAGGTGCAGTGGACAAGCGTCTCTGCAGTCTCAGCTTCTGTCGGATCTCGTCTCCGTTCACCCACTGCTTCCTACAGCATTTATTGCATTCTTTCTGAAGGCCTGTGTGAAGCAATACGTAACTGAACGAAGTAATATTGT
>JAQIUQ010005389.1:0-33997 GCA_030378365.1 Hybognathus amarus
AAGCTTCCATTTCTGATAATTCAGTAATGTTGTGTAAATGAATGGCCAAAATGCATGAAATTGGATATTTTTAGCTGTCATGTTTAAGGATCTAGCCTTGCTGTACGCCAGACCCAATTCTCGTTGAGACTTGGGTCTGGGAAACACATGCAACATTTCTCGTATTTGAGGCGTGGTTTACGAATGCCCGGCGCCGTTTATTGGGTGCTAAGAATGTGTATCAAATGCTCCTGTACTAGCTTAGCCAGTCGTTTCTATTATAAAAACACAAGTATTAAGTACAGTTTAACATAGATGTTGAAGTTGTTATTTGCATTGGAAATTGTTTGCGCTTGTACTTCACAAGTTTAAAAAAATAAAAATGTAATTGAATGACTTAAGTGTCAACAACTTTAATCGGGTAGGTGTGCACAGCTGAAAGTTATGCTACTAAAGCGGTAGCTGTATATTGATATTGAAAAGCAACACACAACTTAGTAGCACTGTGACAACCACAGTAGGTAGTCTACAGGCATAATGACAATATGATATTAATAAATACCACTTACCATTTATAAGTTAAATGGACTTTGTTGACGACGATGCCTAGCAGGTTGGTACTATACAACTCCGTGGGCCGTGGCTAACATGTCTTGCCACTTTGACGCTCATCCAGGCCTCGGGACTGCCGAACAGAAGTTGGAATCAACAATTCTTTATCGCATTTTCTTTCTCGGGACATAACTGAGCGGCAGATATTCCAAGGTTGACCGCCTGCTGTACTCGTCCTCCATTAGGGTGATTAATGGCGAGACAACAATAACGACTAGGGTTTCACGAAGTTTAACACCAAAGCGGCTCTTTTTTTTTAAATTAACTTGCATTTTAAACTACTTAGAACAATATAAGACTGCATCAAAAGGTAGCTTCGTGTCTGCTGCCATGTTGAATCCATAGATATAAACAAACTGTTTGAGGGATAGATGTCGTCATTGTCTTGCTGCTCCCTCCCCATTCTGTGATTGGTTCCCTAAATGAGGCGAAAAATCTGGCCATGGTATCCAGACTGCCTTTCAGCGTGAATTAAGGCCACGTTTACACAAAGCCAGGTATTTAGCAAAATGAATATTTTCCCCCTCTCCGTTTTCAAAAATAACATCGTTCACACACCCGCATAAATACGCCGTCGAGCGCCATCATAACTATGCCAAACCGATTGGTGGCAGTGTAGGATTTAAGTATAAAGCCATGTAAGCCAATCAGAATCACCAGAATCAGACAAAGAGAGAACCTAAAACGCTGTTTCTCCCAGTTCACACGACAACACATAACCGGTGTTTTCAGAAATCTCCACTTTGCCCAGAGTTTTTAGAAATAATCGTTTTCAGTGATAAAAACAGCGTTTTCGTGTGAATGAGAGGGCAAAACGAAGAGAAATATCTGCGTTTTCCCATCGTGTAAACTGGGCCTAAATTCGCGCTGCGGTAAGGCAGAATGGGGAAACCCAGACTATTAAGGATCGGCTTCTTGCCATTGTTGTAAATGAATGGCCAAAACACATAAAAAGTCTTCTGATTTTAGTTGAAAGTTGAAATGGGTGTTGTGTAAATGGCTCTTTAGTTTGAACTTTGTTTTCAGTTTGCAACTTTCCATGGTTGAGTTTGTTGTCATGGTTTCAGATTTGTTGTCATACTTTAGGTTTGTGTCATTAATTATCCTTGGTTGCACCTCTGTTTTTATTCATTGCTTGTTGGGTCTCTTCTTTGTCCAAATGTGTTGCATGCTGCTCTCTTTGGGGCCGTTTACACCTGGCCACTTCATGCGCTTTCTGTGATCGGATAGCTATCCGATCGTGAAAAGACCAGGTGTAAATGACCCCCGAAACGCATTCGAGACGGATTTGAATCTGATCGCTCAAACCACTTCAGAAGGTGGTCTGGGCCGCATTCCAGACGAAAACTGGACATGTGTAAATGCATCTGATTCTTAAAACCACATATATAAATGTTACTACTCCCAAAAATGCTTAAAAATAAACGTGTGAGATCGTGTTATAGGCCATATGTCATGATATTTTAGTCAGATATGACGACGCTACTGCGACACGCATCACCTCAGATGAGCAGCTGAGCGCCTATCAAGCCAGCGCTGCGCAATCTATCGCAAATCAAAGTGAAAGTAAGTCGCAGACGATTAACACTACCATCTTCATTAAAAGTAAAGAGAACGAAATGATCTTACCAGTTCTGTTGCCGCTTCTCTTATCGCCATCTTTGCTGATTTTGAAATTAGCCGATGATCAGTAAAATGCAGCTCATTTCTGTTGCTTTCGGTGCCATGCACTTCATTAAATCCGCATATAACGTGGGAGTTGAAGATCGGATTTATATCCGTTTTCCAAAAACACATTTATGTGACCAGGTGTAAATTTGAATCGTTTTGATAAATCAGATAGTTATCCGATCTGAGAAAACGCATGAAGTGGCCAGGTGTAAACAGCCCCTTTGAGTGGATTTATTAAAGACTGCCCTTGATCATCATGTTCGTGCACTTACTACAACACATTCGGTGTGACAAAAAGTCAGCACAAAAAGTCAAAGAGGGTCTGAGACGAGACCAGAGAAGTTGGATAACCTAAGGTTAGGTCTCAAACCAGACTTAAAGATATGTCGAGATTAGAGCTCGAACCAATAAAGGATTTTGAAGGCCGATACTCGATACAAATATTTGTTGGTTTTAAAATCTGATATTCAAATATATCAGCTGATATTTTATTATTTTATTTATTTATTTTATTTCAGAAATGCGCATCAAAACATTAACAGATTTCCCTAACATTAGTTAGTTGTAGTTATTTATGAAATTTAACTAAAATAATATGATAATGCATTTTAAAAAGAAACTTGTTTCTTTTATTGTCAAAACAGAACAGACTGATGATAGTGGCATTGGCTAGCTTTGTGGTTAGCTAGTCTATGGTGAGCTTTATTTTAGCAATGGATTACTTCATACTGCAAATTGTAAAACACACATTTTCAATATAACAGGCCAAGAAGAGATGATACGTCTCATTGCTATAACTGTCACACGGTATTAAAGAAATACTTCAGTCACATTGTCAAAAGTTAAAAGGACAGTCAGTCAACTACACTGTAACAACGTAACATAACTATTACTAGCTAATTCCACTTCACTCTCGGCTTATTTAACAGCAGCAAAACTGGACATGATAGTCAGGATAGTCAACGAGTGTTGCCAACAGGGACTGTGTAGAGTGCCCTCTGGTGGACAAACTATACAACTCCAACACTCATGACATATTAATTTATCGGCCATTATAACTGCCAGATACCGATAGTTGAGAGAATGCCTAATATCGGCCGAACAATATCAGTCTTGCTTAGTCGAGAATACTAAGAATATGTAAAATATTTGGTGGAAGCAAAAAAACTGGCACCATACTCAAATAGTAAACCAAATATACCATGGGAACATGTACACTGTAATGGTAAAAAGGCCACATAGTGGTGTACAGGTAATTTATTACAATTATGACTTACAATTATCACAATCAGTAAGTGCTCTTTCACATAGCATTACTGCACATGAATTCTGTGTGGCTCTTATATGCAAACTGAATTATGGATGATAAGGCAGACATTTCAATACATAGTTGAGCAAGAGGCTCCACATCACATATGACCTGGGTCCTGCTGCATTTGCACGCTGCGAACATTATAGTCTCAAGTCAAGCAGTTGCGCACAAGAAAGTCAGCAATCATTGGACTTTTCAATCAAACAACAATTTAAAGAAATTAACATACACTGATAATTGAAAAAATATTTTGAATGGGACTCAAGTGGACAAGGGAATAAGTGCGAGTCCTAATATGTTTGAGTACGGAGTCAATTCTGAGTCAAAATGCACACAAGTCCATGACAAGACCGAGACTGTTAAAATTTGGTCTCAAGACCGAGTCTAGAGTCTCGAGTACACAACACTAACTCAAACACCTTCCAATGGACTCTTTCTGGATTTTGACCATGCAAACTGGCATTTGATTTCTTCAGAATCTCAGTACCCCTAACCAGCTCAGATTCAATGGCAAGCAGGGAAAGACATTTCTGTTTCATTGTTGTTGGTTAATTTTTTTCAATTGTTTTAGAGTATAAAAATCTTTCTCCTTCACAGTTAGTAGTTGCCATGTGTAAAATCATTGCTATAAGGAAATGGTGTCTATTACAATTAACCATTAACAGCAGCTCTGCAGGTGCGTTTCTTTGCTAAAATGTTGAAACTAGAGGTAGACCGATTAACCGGTCGGACTGATTAATCATCCGATTTTTGGCATTTTTTAACATAATCGGCATCGGCCAATATCCAAGTATGTAAAGCCGATTATTAGAGCAGGCGCATCTGTGGGCAGCCTAGTGTTGTCGTGGAACACGTGCTTTACGCACGCTGCCGATAAAGTCATTTTCCAGCCGAGTGAGCAACAGATCTAAATATGAACGCGTTCAGGCACAACACTGACCGTTAGTTAGTAGCTGGATCAAACATGGTTAAAATGCTGGCCAAACAGTGTAAAGTGTGACTGTATTTCACTGTAGACTAAAAGGTCCAACAGCGGGATGCCGTTGTCTGAAGAACAACAAACAGACGGTGTGTTGTGGTGCATTTAAAGTTTTGTAAAATATAATTTTCCCATCTAGTGGTTGTTTTTGTCGTTCAACAGCAATTTAATAGTGAAATACGTCATTGTTAGAAGTTAAATAAAATAAAATATAATAAACCTTATTTTGGCAAATGTCAAATTGATAAGAATAGCAAGAGTGGATTCTTTCACCTCAGAAAACTGCTCTCAAAGTGTACCAACATAAAAGTGTCTGTGACTGCAACATCAATAGCAGTTGTTGAGTACATGCCGCTTTGTTGAAGATGAATGCTTGTTCCCTTAAATCTGCTGAGCACCCTGTCCCAAAATGTAGTCATAATCACTGTGTCCATCTTATTCAGCTTACCGACGAGTGCGGAGGCATCACGTCTACCATCTGCTTTCTCAGTTCAGTCGTCTGCAATATTTTTAAGTGTTTCTCTATTTGCATTGTAGTTTGTACCAGCACAGGGCCTGTTGTGAGCTAAAATATTGTATTTTCAGGTGTGCTTTAAATCTGTTTTTTTTTTGACATATTGCTTGCTTTATTAAAGCTTTGTCCACAGCAATTTGACAAGTCCAACCCCAAGTCTTGCACTTTTAGTATCCGTTCTGCAAGGCTTGCATCTGCCAATCTTAACTTGGAATGGCCCTAAAACAGTCCATGTCTGTTTTGTAGAATAGGAGATATGAGTAGTCTGAATTGAGCTAGAAGAAGATCTGCCAATTCTGGGAATAACTGATTTATAGAGAAAAACAATCTTTGCACAGAAACAACATTCTCTGTTGTTGTTTATGGATAGCTTTTCCGTCCTCTCAGTATGCAAAAGTTTCTCCTTATCTCTTTTAAGTCAGCCCTAGGACTCAATTCAACGAATTGATTTAAGTTCAGAAAATCCGTCACTGGAATAAACGATGAAAAACCATGACTATTTACAGCATAGGCCATACTTCACAAACAATAAACATATCACTTCATTTGAACAAACATAGGAATTCAACACAGTCATAATTCATCACATATACAGGCATGAAAGCGGGTCAGGGGTCAGATATTACCCTCTCAGGGGGGTTCGGGGGCATGCTCCCCCGTAAGAAAATTTTAAAGGGGGGGTTGACTGTGATTTCACTTTTTTTATTTTAAATAGTGTGTAATGTTGCTGTTGGTGCATGAACAGTATCTGCAAAGTTGCAGCGCTGAAAGTTCAGTGTAAGCAGAGATATCGTCTTTTAAAAATCAGGAAGTAAAATTGCCTACAAAAACGACTCGATTGGGACTACGGCTAGGTTATGGTATGTCACTAACCTACACATTTGCATCAACCCCTCCCTCAGAATATGCAGAAAATTTCTGAGGCACGTCGACTCGCCGAGTGTGTTGTTCACGCAGCTGTCAGGTCTTCTGTGTTCGGGCTTCCCATGGACGCTATTCTTCCTCAACAATGGATACAATTTATGTTTGATTATGTTCCTGAAAATGACGATCATAATCTAGCGAGTTCAACACCGGATTCAACAAGAAACTGTTGCTAAAACATGAAGCAGTTCCAACTTTAAAACAAGAGGCAGCAGTGTTGGGCCACAATCTGTAAGTAGGCTAAGACTTAATCATTTTAAATGTATTTGCATGTATAATTCAAGACGTAGCCTTGTGTTTTCTTTTTTCAAATGCCAGTGCTGCTTTATAGCCACTACTATTTAGACTATGCTATTTTGTGTCTACAACAAACGCGTACAAACATTATGGACCTGAATTTTCTATAAGTACTAATGTTTTAAACGTATTTTTCATGTATATGTTTTATGACGTTATTTTCGATTTGATCAAGAACGTAAACATGCCAACACAGTTTGAGTATAACATTAGTAGCCAGTCAGTTGCTAGTGTTGCCAGTCAGATGCTATTGTGTTAAACAAACGTGTATAAAGTTAAAAAATTTAGCAAATTATCATTCAGAAACGTTTAGTAAGAGCTGTAGTGTGTGTGAGGTTCTGTTTGACTCTCTTCATCGCGGCTTTCTCTGGTCTGATTCTGCCTGAAACTGATACTGCAGTTCGACACATATTTACATCTGGACCGGAGCTCATGACATGCACGTTTCGCCCGTGGAAAGTCAATGGGTGTTAATCTTCCGGACAACGTGAGCGACAGTTTAGCCAATCACAACACACCGGCCCAAACTAACCAATCTGAGCCCACCGAACGTTTCTGAGGGAGTGTTTTCATAGAATCAGGAAGTGAACCGCTCGTTCAGGGGACAGAGGAGAGCGCAGCTGACAATAAAGGTGAAGTTTATGAAAAATAAGACTTTTTAAAAAAGAAAAACACGAATACATGTTATATTGCACCCCATAAACACAATCATGCAAAAAAAAAAAAAAAAAACAGTCAACCCCCCTTTCAATTTCTGCAATTTCATATTACAGATCGTTTCTCATGGACAACTAACACCACTGATGTTCGTACAAAAAGCACAGCAGCACCTCTACTTCTTGAGGATGCTCAAGAAAAACAGCATGAATTTGAAGCTGCTGGTGTCCTTTTATAAATCCACCATTATGCATATCTGTGTGGTTCGTTGCATGTTCTGCTGCCAACAAAAAGGCTTTGCAGAGAATCATCAAGACTGCAGAAAACATCATTGGATGTTCCCTACCCTCTCTGTCAGACATTGCACTTCGTACTCTGCTGGCGCTGCTGCATCATCATCTGCATCGAGGTGATGGTTGTGGATGAATGGCACAACAATGGTCCTCAGGAACTCATCACGGTATCTCTGTGCACTCAAATAAAATGCACCAATACAATGCACCTGTGTTTGTTGTCCATAACATACGCCTGCCCATACCATAACCCCAATGCTTCAGGGAGCCAGAAAAGAAAGAAGAGAAAGTAAGAGGAGGATAAGAAAGAACAAGATAGTGGAAGTGATGAATTACACTGGATAAAATGGCTCTTCTTGTCTTGTTCATTGCAGCAGGGAGGCTAGTAAAATGTGTTTATGTTAGCTACCTGCTGGCAAATGCTGCTTGTAACGAACAGTTAGTGCAACTTTTTTTTTCGAACAGACGGAATATGGTTACATACTGTAATATGTTTTTTTTGACGGGATAAGGAAGACGCAGATCTGTTCCAGAATCACTGTTTATCGTACTTAATGACATGACATTGCTGTAGCTTTAATAAAAGTGCCATGGCATGCTATAGAGGGAATGCATTCACGTGACTTTCCCACCGGATCAACCCCCTCTCAGCCTGACCGAGTGGCAAAAGATCTGCTGCGTGACTGGATTTAATAGGGGAAACAAACTGCGAAAATGCGACTAAAACGTACAATTTTATCAATTTAAATTAAATGTTGGACTCAATATAGTGTTCCTTACAACTTACTAAAGATCGTGATCCATGGATATTATCGACATGCAGCCAGGAATCGTGTTGCCTGACATTTATGTTTGCCTGATTTCGACACCGGGGAAATAAAAGCAATATAGACCTAAACATAAAGCAAATTTGCCTGTGAACGTTTTATATAAATACAATATAGGTTTAAATCCGGGTGATTACTTATATCAGTGTTGTATAAGTTATAGCCTATATATCATCATATCGTCCAGCCCTAAAACTTTATAGTTTTTTTTAGTCAGTGTTTATTAAAAAAACATCCAATAATGTAGAATATTGAATGATACATATTTAATTGATGAGTTGTTATATATATATATAAATATATGTATGTTTTATATATATTATATAAAATGAAAATCAGTTGTTTCTGTGAATTGCAGCGATCCATTTGCTCCTCTTTCTATAGCAGTCTGTAAAAATATACCTCAGATTTTTTGTCAAATCTAGTTGTAAAGTCAATCGCAAAGCTCTTTCCCACTTTATATGTGTTGTGTTTGTTTTTCGTGGCATTCACGCTGAACACATATACAGCCGCTCAGTCTTTTTGCCACTCACTGTGAGGAACTGCAGCACTCCGGCCGGAGGTGACGTCACACGCATTCCCTCTATGCTAACTATTACATTGTGATAATCTACCAATGGGGGTTAGGAAAACCACACAATAAATTCCATGCATCATACATTGGCTTGGGATGTTTTTAAGCATTGTTAGTGAAAGCAGTTGCATTCCTTCCCTTCTAATATCAAAATATATCTAACATATCTTTAAGATTTCAGTAACACTTTATAATAACCATCACTGATGGATGGTAATTGTTAGTTATTTAATCTTTAGTTAATTGTAATTTAACCATTAGCAAACAGTCTTTTATACTTCATTTTTGCCTGTTGCTTGAACACTGTAGACACATGCTTAAACCAAAGTAACATAACTTCATAAACTTCACCTTTATTGTAAGCTGCGCTCTCCTCTGTCCCCTGAACGAGCGGTTGACTTCCTAAGTCTACTGAAAACACTCGCTCAGAAACGTTCGAGTGGGCTCAGATTGGTTAGTTTGGGCTGGTGTGTGATGATTGGCTAAACTGTCGCTCACGTTGTCCGGAAGGTTAACGCCCATTACCTTTACGGGCGAAACGTGCCTGCGTGCCTAAGGCACACTGCTTGTGTGGATGCTGTAGAGTTTGGACCCCCTCTGTCACCTTGCACATCCCAGTTCAGGAACCACTGGTCTATTTCAACTCTTACAGTAGTTGCAGTAACCTTTCACTGTATTGAACAGAGCAATGTGAATGTGCATCTCATTTTGTGTTCCATGGAAAGATTAGTCCATTGATTAATTTGATTAACCAATGAACAATTAATCAACATCAATGGGAAATTAGAAGCTATTTTAAAGGGCGGGTTTACTGCAATTTCACTTTTTTGATTTTAAATAGTGTGTAATGTTGCTGTTGGTGCATGAACAGTATCTGCAAAGTTGCAGCGCTGAAAGTTTAGTGTAAGCAGAGATATTGTCTTTTAAAAATCAGGAAGTATAATTGCCTACAAAAACGACTCGTTTTGGACTACAGCTGGGTTATGGTACGTCACTAACCCACACATTTGCATCAACCACTCCCTCCGGAATATGCAGGAAAGGCCATGATCATATTTCAGCAGCTCCTCGTCGAGTGTGTTGTTGTTCACGCAGATGTCAGGTCTTCTGTGTTCAAACTTCCCACGGACGCTGTACTTCGACAACAATGGATACAATTTATGTTTGATTATGTTCCTGAAAGTGACGATCGTAATCTAGCTCTCTGTGCTGCGCATTTTACGGAAGACAGCTTCCAGAATCTCCACGAGTTCAAAATTCAACAAGAAACTGTTACTAAACATGAAGCAGATCCAACTTTAAAACAAGAGGCAGACACAACCGGACACAACCTGTAAGTAGGCTAAGACTTAATCATTTTAAATGTATTTGCATGTATAATTCCAGACGTAGCGTTGTGTTTTATTATTTTTAAAATGCCAGCGCTGGCTTTATAGGCTTTATGGGCTAGCAGTTATGCTATTTTGTGTCAACGACAAACGCGTACAAACATTATGGACCTGCATTTTGTATAAGTACTAATGTTGTAAACGTATTTTTCATGTTAAATATGTTTTATGACGTTATTTTCGATTTGATCAAGAACGTAAACCTGCCAACGCTGTTTGAGTATAACATTCAGTAGCCAGCCAGTTGCTATTGTTGCCAGTCAGATGCTATTATGTTAAACAAACGTGCATAAAGTTAAAAAATATAGCAAATTATCATTCAGAAACCTTTATTAAGAGCCGTGTGTGGTGAGGTTCTGTTTGACTCTTCATTCGCGGCTTTCTCGGTCTGATTCTGCCTCAAACTGATACTGCAGTCTAGACATATATTTACTTCTGGACCGGAGCTCGCGTCTCCCGTAAAGCTAATGGGCGTTAACCTTCCGGACAACGTGAGCGACAGTTTAGCCAATCACAACACACCAGCCCAAACGAACCAATCTGAGCCCACAACGTCATTCTGAGGGAGTGTTTTCATAGAATCAGGAAGTGAACCGGTCGTTCAGGGGACAGAGGAGAGCGCGGCTGACAATAAAGGTGAAATTTATGAAAAATAACACTTTTAAAAAAAGAAAAACCACGTATACATGCTATATTGCACCCCATAAACACAATCATGCAAAGAAAAAAAGCAGTAAACCCCACCTTTAAAAAGTTTCATTTAGATCTTGACTTTATGACCGCATACAGTACATATATATATATATGTGAAATGAAAGGGTGCTTGACGTGATGTTACTCATCAGCTTCATTACCATTATCTAAATAAAGTTTAATTGACCTTCAAAAAATACTCAGATATTTGACATTATGTAATCTTATTAAAATGTAATACATTTCTTGTGACAAGCTATACATCTTAAATACTTACATTCCCATAAAGCTCATAATAGTTGTTGTTCTGTGGTGCTTTTGAAGGGTCCAATTTCCATATTAAAAGAGTATATAATCTTTGATGAAATAGTTTTGCTGAAAAGCCTAATGTGGCTACCTGTTAAACATTTTCTCATAAAGCAGACATATATCGATGATTCTTTAGTTAAGGGTACTTATTTGACTGTACTACTTATTTGACTGTACATGTTCAAGGGCTGTTGGTAATGATGAAGAAATTTCTCACTTTTAGTATGACATGACATCAACATATAAAATAAATTGATTACCACTGACTGACTAACTGACAACAAATAAAGCCAGACCCAGATAATATTTTACAATTTATTATATTATATTTATTATTTTATTTATTTTTAAAATAGAGTGCACAGTAAATTGAGTATGTCTGGCTTCTGGTTTCATCCACCTCCAGTTGTTTTTTAGCTGTACAAAAAAAGTTTTGCTTGATATTTTTTTACCATATTATTTTATGGTATTGTCATATTTATAAAAACACTGATAGTTTTACAGTTTACTGCACTTTGTTATTCTAGTTATTTACCTATAGTGGTAAATGAATCAGAAGTCTCGCACAATCACAGAACATTGCGTTCAGGTTACAAATAAGGTAGATATGGGAAGGCCAAAATCTAAATTATAATATCCAATTTCAACCAACTTAAAAAAGAGGATTAAGTCATTAAAAAGACACAAGCTATTTGATATCTCCTTTCAAACTGTAAGCATTTTAAAGATTGTTATTTTTTTCTTTTTCTTCAAAATCTTACAGAGAAGTTCCCCTAATTGAACAAACACAATGTAGTATCGATCTAATGGCCAGTGGATAAGGTCAGAAAAGAAAGCATCTGACACTGTACCCAAAGGGGCTCATTAACACAGCTTCAGACCTTTGAGAGTGACCAACAAACACAACAACAGTGGCCAAGACTGCAGCCTAGAGCTTCAAAAATACACCATTGCCACAAAAAACGCACATTGTCATGCTGCAGATCATGCGATTGTTTTTTTTTTTTTTTTTTTTTTTTTTTTTTTGCTTAGTTACTGCAAAGACATGACATGCTTGAGATGCGGCGAACTGCTTATTGCATGCTGAGCAGTTTGACACATTATGCAACGATTAACATTTCAAACAGTAATGTAATGGCTCTCAGACCTGAGCCAGCAGCGACTGATACACGGATAAAGATGCACTGGGTCAATGGTGTTATTTTGGAAAACACAAACAAACGAGACAGACAAAAATTTTCCAATAACAAACAAATGACAAATTAATTTGACACATTGGAATATGTGATGTCATGGTAGATATTAGGAATATAATTCATTTTAGAGCCAGACCGATTTATCTAAACGTAGTCAATGTCATATTTGCATTCAAAATGTAAATATTGAGCGAAAGACACTAAATGACAGTTGACATAAACATGCATAAACTTTACTTTATATTCAAGACATATGTCATATTGTGGTTTATGAAGGTGTCATGTCAGTCTTATGCACCCCCTTCAAGTAAAGTGTTACCAACCATTATAACCCATCAGCATTTTAATTGATTAACGCATGAATTAGACCAATATGGAAACACCTCTCTCGCTCTCTTTCTCTCTTTATATATTCAGAAATGCTGCCAGTTTATTTTATCTTTGCAGGGTTGTCCCCTGTGGTGCATGCAAGTGTTAAATTGAGTTGAGAAATGTGCTCGCAGCTTCTCTCTGCCTGTGATCGAAAATTAGGTCATGATCATGACTAATTGAGGGGAAGTAATTATCTCACAGACCCTTCATTATCACACGTCCTATTTGTTGTTTTTTGCTGTCAAGCCTAATTTAATGTTGTGTTAATTGGCTTAACATATGGCCTTATACTTCACAGATTTGAAGTGTTAAGACAAATGCATTCTGCCACTCATGTTAGCTGATTTTTTTATCTGACATTTCCCTTGAAATTGCTACTAATGCTATGCTAATGTGTGATATTGAGAAAATCCAAAATATGTATAATTAGGAGGACCACTGAATTATTTTATGAATGTTTACATAGTGATTCTCAATTGGTCATGAATCTGTAATACGTGACAGTTTCGACAGTGTTTTGACAAGCAATGCTACAGGTCTACGTTCCCTCCTTTCCTCAGAATTTCTATCACAATTAGGTACAGACAAGAACCTTCACTTTCTCTGTTCCTCTGCTGTGAAAGAGCTTCCAGCCTTCAGCTGATCTGTTGTGACCATTACATGACATACTGCTCCCATAACCATAACAAAATACAACAACATACCTGAACTTTTGAGTTTATTAAGACACAGATTAACCACTGCATTCTCATCCCAGGGCGTCATATTGTTGAAATTGCGTCTAAATCTGATGCACATGGCACGCTTTAGAATCAATATAATGTTATGGGTAGGTTTAGGACTGGGGTAGGGTTAGGGTTAGACCACTAGGAGGCGCCTTCTGGCCCATATTTATCTGCGTTTCATATTGACGCTAAAGGGTGCCATGTGCGTTGGATGTAGATGCAATTTCAAAAGCTGACTTCCAAGTGCAAATAAAAGCATGCATTTTCATTCATGTATTTGTGTTTCTACAGCTTTATTTGTTATCAAATCAACAGAGAATATTGAACTGTTTTGCCAACATAAGAGTGTTTTTAGTTTGCTGTGTTAATTGTTTTGAGAGCATGCTACATTCATTTGGAGAAACGTGTCAAATCAACTGTGAAAAACAGAGTCTAAACCATCAAATTCAAAAGATTTATAACTTTTTTATGTTACTAATTGGGTACCTACCCGCGTCATCTAACTGACGCTAAAGGTTGCCATGTGCATCTGATTTAGACGCAGGGTCAGAAGCATTAGATACATGACGCCCTGAGGATGAGCGTCATCTAACTGATGCTAAAGGTTGTCATGTGCATCGAATTTAGACCCATGTTCAAAAGTGTCAGTTAGATGACGCTCTAGGATGAGAATGCATTGCTCATTTGCAATACAAGCCTAATCTGTGTAATAGCTTTCAGTTCTCATCTTAGTTTGTGCATATTCAGGTTTGTCACAATAGTGATTTTACATCACCTACTTCAATATTTAAAATTGATGGACTTGGACAGTGGACAGTGGATGGACAGTGAGTTCCTTAAGGTCTACACTGTCTGTTTTCTCAATTTCTAAACTTCTAAATTACACAGTAAAAGTATTAAAGGGGTGATGGACTGAGAAATCAAATTTTCCTTGAGCTTTTGACATCTAAGAGGTCATCATATTATAAGAATATCCTGTAAGTTTCAGAACTGAAAACGACCTTGTTCAGTCCAATAAAAGCTTTTATTGACACCAGCCTCAACTAATGTCTTGTTTTTGAAAGTGTGGAAGCATGACGTCGATGACACGGCCGGTTTAGCCTCGCCCACCGATTCTGCGCATTCACGCATAGGTAAACAAAAGCATACCTTGTGATGACAAACCGGAGCGAGCTACCAGCAATAAACATTCCGTTGACAAAATGTTGAGCCGTGCCTGGCTGTGGAAAAGACAGTTGCTGCATAAGCTTCCTCTGGATTCCAATATTAGGAATGCCTGGTTAAAATTTGTTTTTAATGACGTTCCAGCAGATGAGTGTTAAACATTATCCGTATGTTCGCTTAATTTCACCGGGGATTGTTTTGTGAACAAGACACAGTTTGAGGCTGGATTTGCAGACCGATTAAGAGAAAAGAATGGTGATGTGCCGTCTATATTGGATCTGACAGGAATTGTGCAACACACAGACTCTGGGTCGAACATGTATGGGCGAATCCGGTTGCCATTTGACAACATTGGACGTTTTCCCCCACGTGCACCGACGGGTGAGTTAAACTCATTATAATATAAGAGGGAGAAATGAAGACGACACAGATATGCATTTTGTGTATGACCTAGAAGTATTTATTCAGCGATCGGCGGTTAAAGTTCATCTGTACGGAACATCGTTGTTGTACGGAACATGATTAGTCTACGTTACCTTCTATATTGGATCCAACAGGAGTGGTGCAACACACTTATGTGAGTAATATTTTTATTTTAGAAATGATAATCTACTCGGCTAGCATTGCATTGTTACTAGATCGTTTGATATCTAATAATTATGTGTATGTGTCGACAAGTATCCGTTGTATTACAGAGAGACCTGTATGGGCGAATCATTCCGGTTGCCATTTTACAACAGTGGTTTTCAAAACAAATTCCCCCATGTGCACCTACCGAAACCAACGACAGAGCTGAAGCTCATTATAATATGCAAAACTGTTATCCACTCACAGCAGTGGGCATTTACTTCCTAGTCTTCAATGCGATACGCCCATAAAATCTGAGCATTTTTCAAGTAGGCTGAAAACTAGTGAAGAAAATAGCCCATAACTTATTCATTTTTATGTTTTTGAATGTAAAAACCAAGCGAACGTCATAAGTTGACCTCAGACAATAAAACAAAAACACTTAAAAAGCCAGTTCATGACCCCTTTAAGGATTTTGTATATATTTATAAATATATTTAAAAATACCTGTTTGGAAACTTTATGCTTAGAGTACAAAATCAAAACAATGCTGGGTTGTTTTAACCCAAAATTTGGTAAAATATGGACAAACTGTTTTAAATGTAATTTAAAATTTCAACCTAACTTCAACTTTCATTTTCAACTGTACATTTTTTTAATTACATTTTTAACCCAACATTTGGGTTTGTCCATATTTAACCCAACTTTGGGTTGAAATAACCCAGCATATTTTACAGTGTATAGTTGAATAAAAATGGGCTATATGCACGCATAAGTTCCGCATTTGACGCAAGGATGCTCTTCAGTTTCCGGTTGGAAGAGATTAAAGTGCAGAAAAACCGAAGAAAAAGGGATTATGGCAGAGTCTTCAAAATATACTGTCCTCCCGTCTTTCAAATGAAACTTTCATACGTTTAGATGTAATTTTATATATAGTTATGTTTATTTAATATAATTTTAAAAAGAAGCATAAACACAACGAGGGGAGTCTGTTTAATCTGTTTTTGTGACTAAAGGCCATTGCACACTGAGTACGAAATTTTTGAATGCGTTTTTCGTGTTCGTCAGCCTAAAAATTCGTCACGCATAGAAACCTTGCACACCAAGTCCGATGCGTATTTATTAAACCTTTGCGGAAAAAACGCAAAAATACCAAATGGATTCGTCAAGACAGTGAGGATGATTTTGTTGCCCTCTCTCTTATTGAAAAGAGAAGAAAGAGAAAATATTACGTCCATCCAATCCTGAAATTGCGCCGAGAGGAAGGAAAGTTTCACCTCCTTATCAAGAGAGTTGCGAATTTATCCCAAGCGATTCAAAATTTACTTCAGAATGTCAGTGGAACAGTTTGATGCTTTTCTAGTGATTCTGGAGCCACATATTAAAAACAAGACCACCAATTTCCGTGAACCAATTGGATTCTGAACGGAAGATCTGGCAGTATGTCTAAGGTATGGACACACACGCACACGCGCGCGCGCCCGGTTGAAGCGCTGGGCAGACAAAACAACTGGCTGTTATGTATTGTGCCCAAATAATACATTAGTTATTGAATTGGCTGCTCAATCACATCTTATTCGATCCTAAATTTCAATCTGATTGAAAGGGGAGGTTTATTAATTTCATAATCCAATATAGAGAAGAGAACATAAACACTTGATCGAACTGAAAACCGAAACTGAAAGCACGGCGCAAATGTGCAATGATTTGAGGACGAGCTCCCCCCGGCCCTGAATTGTCAAAAGACCTCTCAAAATGCTGGCTCTGGATGGGAAAAACGCAGAAAAGTCGAACCAGATCCGATTAATTTTATGACGGATGAAAGTTTCGGAGGCGGTGTGCAAGCATGATTGACAAAACGTGAGGTTGAATTTTTTTTTTAACGTGCGAAAATTTCGGATGCGAATTTCGGACTCGAGTGTGCAATGGCCTTAATGTTTCTTTAGCATAACCATGGAGTATAAAATTCAATATAAATTCTTGGTATTGCATTGGACTCTACGATCCGCGGAAGTTATCTAGCATCCTTAGACCTTCACCGGAAATACTGCCGTGCATAGAGCCCAAAAGACACATCTCTTTAGAATCATTAATTTGTGAATCAGACTACACATGATCACACTATGTTGTTTTTGTGTGCATAATAATAAAATAAAACGTCTTATTTACTGTTTAATTAGTGGCAAATCACATTCAGTTCACAAACAAGTTGTATGGACCACTTTTAGGGTACTTTTTTGATAATATACGCTGGAGGAAAGAAATTCATGTTATGAATGAGGACAGATGATTTTTTTTATTTCTGTTTGAACTTTAAATTGTCAGATTAAGTTTCAAAGGTAGCCGTCTACTTGCAAGTGTAAATGAGGACATGTGCACAGCGGTGACTCAGCCTGGGGATTCGAGTCCCGGTGAGACTCACAGTAAACAGCAGTGATATCAGTAAGTCCCCACAGACAGAGGTATACGCTAGGTCACATTACCTCTGTGCCAATTTCAACAGCTCTCAACCCAAATATCAATCATCCTTCTCTTTTAGCTGTTCACAGCAGGTTGTGTTTACCTGAGCATTACAACCATCTCCGGCTTTTGTGAATGACTTTGAAGAGTCCTGCGTGAGCTGCTCTCGCTGTGCCATTGAATGTTAAATATCGTTTCCATAATTCATGGATTCAACTGTGCCTTCAACATCAGGGCTTCCAGTATCTGTGCTCATGTTTTGTTGTGTTTTATACCGTGCAGCCTGGAAGTAATTGTCGAAATCATGACGTCTTTCCACACTGAAATTGCCAAAGCTGCACGCCAATGCAGAATGTTCATTATTGGAACCAATCAGCTATGAGGCCAGATTTCAGAAAGAGTGAAAAATACAGCCCGTTCTCATCCCAAGACGTCATCTAACTGACGCTTTTGACCATGCGTCAACACCTAACATCCATTAACTGATGTTAAAGGGTACCCTAAAATGTTGGATGTTGATGGTCAAAAGCGTCAATTAGATGAGGTCTTAGGATAAGAATGTGTTGAATGATAGAAACAATAATAATAAAACAAAAGAAATCTTATTTAAGTAAAATTCGACTTTTTTTTTCAGTGGAAATCCATATAAGGCTACGTCCACATTAACCCGGATAGATTTGAAAACAGGGTTTTCGTTTTAAAACGCTCTCCGTCCACACTAGTGTTTTCAGGCGTTTTCTGACGTTTCAGTGTGGATGAAAAACTTCTAAATTCACTTTACTACGCATGCGCAAAACTTCACAAAAGCTCACTGAGATCATTACAGATTGGGAAAAAAATAATAATGTTATCGCACAATAACAGGATAATTGTATTTAGCAAAATATCTCACCGTCACGGATGCATCCAGGTCGCATTCAGTCACCATGTTTGGTCTAAAACGCAACTGTTCTCCTGTTTTGCCACAGGACAGCAAATGTGAGTAAGCTACATTATCTGTCATCTTTGCAGTACTGTGCTATGAAGAATAGCACATATTGAGTAACATATTTTAGCAATAGTGTAAAAATGAATAACGCATAACAGGCACAATACCGATAAAAATGAATATCTATTGGTACTACATGGATCATATGACTAAACTTACGTCATCGTTTTGAAATACCTCCGCTTTCACTGTCCACACTACAACGCGAAACGGTGTTTTCAAATTTATCCACTTTGGAGAGCGTTTTCCAAACGATACGTTTTTGTTGACTTAAAACGGCGTCTCAGTGTGGACGGAAGACCAAAACGAAAAATAGAATAGAGAGAAAACGAAAACGAATTAGTGTGGACATGGCCTAAAATAGACTTCGGCCTATTTTAAAACCTTTATTTCTGGATAGAAAAAGTGGACAGAGTAGTGCATCAAAAATAGAAACTCACCCCACAACAGCTCTTTTGAATAAAATTGGAGCGATCTAAATTTGTCACGTCTTTTAACCCTTTCATGATTAAAAGCAGCACCAAAAAAGTACACTCAACATTTGCTCTCTTTCATGACCAAAAGGAAACAAAACATTTAAAACCCCTTTTCAAGGCCAACAGCTTTGTATTCAGTTGAAAGTGTTTTTCTAATGTAAAAGATTTTCTTTTCATTTCTCCATCCTTTTTCCCTGCCTTTGGACTTCTCTCCAATATCCATCTAAATAAAAAGAAGCAAAATAGGCACAAAAACATGTCCTAAAAAAAGAAAAGATGTAAAAGAAAAGAGATATTAAATGGGGGGGTTGACTAGAGGCTTGCATTTCAGCCCGAGCCCGACGGGCCCCGATATATATTTATAGCATATTTTAGATTTTAATTTAAAAAAAATATGAGAAGATGACTATTGAAAAGCAAACATAGAAAGACGTTTTATAACCTATCATACTGACATATATGACTGACAGTCTGCTCACGAACACGCGCACACAGGTTTCCCGGCAGCGCGATTCGAGCTCGTTCTGTGTTTAGTGTTCCGCCAGCAGCAGATGTAGTGAGCGTGACTTCAGCGCAGCTGGAAAAAGTACGACTGGATTAAAACTTTCCACAGTGGATGCTGTGCTTTTTCTGCACGTTGCTCTGTAAGAGACTGTTTTTAGTCATGTTAGGAGGTTGTCTTGTTGTTTTTTGTTTGATTGGACTTTAGTTTCATGAGTCTGTTGGAAACTATTGGAAATACGAATGGCCATGTTCTGTAGTGAAGACTTTATTTTTGAGGTAAGATAACCTGCATGTTTGTTTTTAATGTAATTTGATTTGTTTAGATTGCATTCTCTGTATTGTATTGTAAATGCATTTACGAGCGCTGTTGCAACTGAGCAGCAGAGCAGTTTGCCTCAGCTTTTCAAAAATGACAATAAACGTTTGAACAAACGTTTAAACTAACGTAAACTGTCTGTGTGATATTAAGTTGTTTTATATCTAGATGGATTTTATTGTAGCCAAGTAAAGTGTTGATTTGAGAGGTTATAAATGGATCAAACATGTTCAACTCGCTGTCGGGTGCTTGGTCGTCATAAAAAAAATAAATAAAAGGAAACATTTGTCTTAATTAACTTTATAAAGAAATTAAAATAAACTAAATGGTAACTACTTTGCCATTGAGAACAAAACATATCTGTTTAAATGACTGCAACATAGAGCAGGCTGTGACTGTGTAATGTTTTTTTTTTTTTAATTAATGGGCTCGGGTTAGACTCGGGCTGATTATTCTGATGAGCTGTCGAACACGGGCAGGGCTAGGGCCTGGACGTCTCGGGCCAGGGCCGGGCTAGGGCCTAGATTTGAGGCCCGTGCAGGGCTCTAGGGTTGACTGCTTTTTTTCTTTGCATGATTGTGTTTATGGGGTGCAATATAACATGTATTCGTGTTTTTTCTTTTTTTAAAAGTCTTATTTTTCATAAACTTCACCTTTATTGTCAGCCGCGCTCTCCTCTGTACCCTGAACGAGCGGTTCACTTCCTGATTCTATAAAAACACTCCCTCAGAAACGGGTGGTGGGCTCAGATTGGTTAGTTTGGGCCGGTATGTTGTGATTGGCTAAACTGTCACGTTGTCCGAAGGTAACGGCCATTACCTTTAAGGGCGAAACGGATATGTCATGAGCTCCGGTCCAGATGTAAATATGTGTTGAACTGCAGTATCAGTGAGGCAGAATCAGAGCCGAGAAAGCCGCGAATGAAGAGAGTCAAACAGAACCTCACAACACGGCTCTTACTAAACGTTTCTGAATGATAATTTGCTACATTTTTTTACTTTATACACGTTTGTTTTACACAATAGCATCTGACTGGCAACAATTGCAACTGACTGGCTACTAATGTTATACATTTACAACATTAGTACACGTTCGTAGACACAAAATAGCATAACTACTAGCCTATAGTGGCAATAAAGCCAGCGCTGGCATTTGAAAAAAAAATAAAACACAAGGTTACGTCTAGAATTATACATGCAAAAATATTTAAAATGATTAAGTCTTAGCCTACTTACAGGTTGTGGCACAACAACTGCTGCCTCTGGTTTTAAAGTTGGATCTGCTTCATGTTTTAGTAACAGTTTCTTGTTGAATCCAGTGTTGAACTCGTGAGAATTCTGGAAGCTGTCTTCCGTAAAATGCGCAGCACAGAGAGCTAAATTACTATCGTCACTTTCAGGAACATAATCAAACATAAATTGTATCCATTGTTGACAAAGTACAGCGTCCGATGGGAAAATCCTTTTTTGCATTTTCCGGAGGAGTGGTTGATGCAAATTTGTAGGTTAGTGACATACCATAACCTAGGTGTTGTCCCAATCAGAGTCGTTTTTGTAGGCAATTATACTTCCTGATTTTTAAAAGACGATATCTCTGCTTACACTGAACTTTCAGCGCTGCAACTTTGCAGATACTGTTCATGCACCAATAGCAACATTACACACTATTTAAATGAAAAAAGTGAAATGGCAGTCAACCCCCCCTTTAAAGAAAATATAAAAAACAAGCGCCGTTAGATCAGCTTAAAGACTCTAATGCACAATCTAAACATGTAGAGACCACAAGATCTGAAAAAGGATTGCAGGTTCTGCAGATTCACTGAACTCTCAATACAAACACAAGATAATATCAACCTTTAAAATACAAATATGATATTGGTATCCAAGCCAAATACCAGATGAGGGAATAAGTGAAACTGCATAACTGCATGACTGAAAAAGAACAGCCTGTTTATTTAGAGAAGTGACTGGTGAATGTGAAATGGAACATGAAAATATAGATTTCATGGCATATAGATATCGTGTTGAACATTAGGCATCTCTTTTTTTGTAAGACGGCTGACACAAAACACTCTATAGCTCTCTGAGTGTCTCTATAGTGAACAGATTCTGATTGCCTATGGGGATTCTACAGTGCTGAAACTTCAAACCAGCACCGAAAAACCTACTCACAGATGGAATGGTAAGATTTGTTATACACCCCCAGATAGACAAACAGGCATGGATATGTTTTGTGCTTTTCAGTAATGTGAATATGAATGAAACCATGAGTATATTGTACGGATGTGACTGTAAGATTGCATGCATTACTTCACTGGGCATACGCTATACAGCAATGGAACATTTTCATTGCTAAAGCAAACTACCTTTCTTATATTAAAGCATCTTTTTATAATACAAAATAGTATGTAAGCCCTCATGAAATCAAATTGTACGTTTTTTTTGCTTTTAGTATGAATATGTTTGTTTAGCATGCCATTTGGGACAGGGCCTGAGTAACTAGTAACTGTGACGTTGATGTGCACTATCACACAGAACTGTCATTCTCTGCCCCAATATGATTTTTTTCCTTTTATATATTTTTTTTTGTTTATTCATTATAAAATATTTTGTTATTCACAATTAAAGTCCCGATGAAGCAATTGCAACACAAGTAATGCTTTAAAGCTCTAGTTCATTTGTATTTGTATTTTTAAAGTGTATGAGTACAGTGGCCGAGAGAGCTCAACCTGATGAAGACGCATGCAAATACAAAAAAAAACGTGCGCAAATATAAAAACGCGTGCAATTAAAAAAAAACATCTGCAAATTAAGAAAAACATCTTCATCAGTTCCACAACACACGTGTGTCTCCAAGTACTCACAACACAACCAAATACAGAAACGCGCTGCAAGGGTCCACAACGGAAATGTTTCCGGGGAACCAAATAAGTGACGGACCCGACTGGGACGTGCTCATAGCATACACAGGACGTGCTTACAGCAAAAAACCTTTATTGACAAGAAGTCAAAGCCTATATATTTTTATAAATAAACTATACTATTAAAATAATATTGTATATATAAAAAATATCATAATATAATAATTTGTTTATAGTTCGTCTATACCCCTTGCTTACTCAAAATTCTACTTTATTTTATTTAATTTCTTTTGACTTTTCCCCCGCAAAACACAGAGATTCAATTTATTATGACATACAACTTGTGTACAATATACAACATGTGTTAACAATATGTTCAATGTCATCACAATACAAATGAGAAAAGAACAATGATCTGAAAACTAAACTAAATAAATAAATAAAGATCTAGAAGAACATGAAGGCAAGATATTAATCTATACATCAGTTACACTATACAAATAGTTTCATTTTATGTTTAAATTTTCTTAAGAAAAGTTTCCTAAAAAATGTTAGCTGCTATATGTATGGCACTGACATACAGATATATAAAACGGATATTTTAACAGATTTTTATAAAGTAAAAATAAAATATAAATAATTTATTTGCAACTATTATGTAAATCATTATATTTCTGTCGTCAGAACAGCTATACAGCTAATGGACAAAGTGTTGCGTTGTCATAGGAACATTCTAGGTAAAAAACAATTACATTACGTTGTATATTGTTGCTCCCTTCATCAAGTTCCAAACGGCTACATAAATGACACACTAGTGCCATGCTCACGCCAAATTTCCACTTGAAGAGCTTTGCCGTCTGCCCTTTTGAAGGGAGTAGGGCATAGGGAAGCTCACGAGCAATAAGCAAGTCTCAGTTGGGTACGTCACTTATTTGGTTCTCCGGAAACATTTCCGTTGTGGACCCTTGCAGCGCGTTTCTGTATTTGGTGGTGTTGTGAACATTTGCAGCGCGTTTCTGTATTTGGTGGTGTTGTGAGTACTTGGAGCACATGTGTGTTGTGGAACTGATGAAGATGTTTTTCTTAATTTGCGATGTTTTTTTGTATTTGCACGCGTTTTTATATTTGCACACGTTTTTTTGTATTTGCATGCGTCTTCATCAGGTTGCAGCGCGGTGAACTCTCTCGGCCACCGTAGTATGGTCCCTGTACTCAAAACATTTTAAATTCCTGTTAATAACTTTTGTGCATGAAGTTAAATAAACAGTTAAATAGAGTTTTCAGTTAAATACACGCTCATTAACAAGCTTAAATGTCCTTTTGCCACAGGGCAGGCTCTGGAACTGGGACATGCCTCAAACTGAAGTGTGTCCTATGTGCTTTCATTTGCAATTGTGTGGCAGGAGTTTAACATTTGCTGGACTTGGGAGAGATGAATCCCTAACTTTTTTTTCTTTTCTTTTTTTTTAACAATAAAAGGTGGTTCTATCCACTGCACCTTTTCTGGCACCATTTGCTAAATCCACATTGAGGCTACATTGAAATTTGGGGTGAACAATGGATAGAAATCCCAAACGTATCCGTGCACACAACAGACATAATCACCGCAGAGAAAGAAAGTACATGGATTGTATTTCATTTTGCATCTGTATTAATCTTGATTCCTCACAACTTGAACTGCTGTGCTAATAAAGTAATGAATGTGCAGTTGAGATACTGAAGACCAACAGTCAGAGGTCAGGATTTTCGTTAAATAATACATTTAATCTCTGTTTGTTTCTCACAAAAACCTATTGTATACCCCAGAACACTTGGAATATAAAGTGAAATATATTTTTTTGGAGGTGTGAGCAGGACATTTAATTCCCCTTTGTTGTCCAAAAGGAAAGTGGGGCATGTGACATTATAACAATGCCACTGTGTTGTAATATGTGAAATTAGAGTAAACATATACAGGCTCATTTAAAAAGGTGCAGCTTGCTGATGATGTCATCAGTGTTCGCTCATCTTCAGTCTGTTGCATGGAATATATCAGTCTCTTATCCTGGTTCTTATCTTAAGCCACCTGCAATTTTTTTTGTCTTTTTTAAGTTTCACAATTTTATAGTAATTTGAAATGCATCTTCTCATCCTTAGGCGTCATTACTGCTTGACACTCTGGACAATAATATACATCCAACACACATGGCACCCTTTAGCGATCAATATAACACGCTTCGGTAATGGGTAGGTTTAGGTCTGGGGTAGGGTTAGGGTTAGACCACTAGGAGGTGCCTTCTGGCCCATATATATATCTGCGCCTCATATTGACGCTATTGAGAGCCATGTGCGTTGTATGTAGAGCGCATTGGCAGAACGCGTCAGTATATGACTGGCCTTGGGATGAGAACGGGCTCTAATTTGTGTTTAATATACAGTTTAGTGCACAGGACAAGACTTCGGATACAGGTCTCAAAATCTGGCATCCACCTTCTGGGACATGTGGCAGAAACAATATTTCTCCACACTGCAACCTAAGAAGAAGTGGTAATCAAAAAGGAAAGAATGGTAAGAGATGGATGGAGATCGGTTGTGGACAAAGAATTGTCACAATTGTTCATCAGACCCTAACTGCAGAGGTGATGCTCATTCCCACAAACAAATTGGTTTATTTCTCCCTTTTGTTTATTAATAGTCAGGTTTGGGTATTTTGTGATACCAGATGGGGAGTGTGTTGTCATATGTGATTGAGTCAAACTACTCTGGCTCTTTTAAAGGCCAATTTATACTTACGGCGTTGAGGGTACGCCATAGTGTAGCATTTATACTTCTGCATTCAGGTCTTGGTTGCTCTGCAGTACTGCTCCGAAATGCTAGTTGGCGGTGGAAGGTTTTAATGTTCCACTGTGTTTAGATTCCTCGCGGCTAGGTTACTACAAGCAATGGTGACTGAAAGAGAGTGGATCATGTTGGAGTTGGAGCTTATTGAGGTGGGAAAACAGTTAATTTTAGTGAAATTACTAAAACTTTAAGGCAGAAAGAGAGAAGACGGTCGGAGGAGATGGTACGTGTGGAAATGCCTGAGAAGGTACGTGCGGAAATGCGAATGCTACCAAGCAGACCAATCACCGATCTTGCAGTCCGCGTCGTCGCGAAGTGTGGTTACGGTGCCGGATCCCACTTGTCCGTGCGGCACTTGCTGTCGCGCTGCGCTTGAAAAATGCTGCACGTCAGAAAGCAGGCCGATGCCCATTTTAATGCAAATAAATTCCATTGAACGTGCCGCGAGCTTATAGAGAGCCTAAGTCCCTCCCCTTCCGGACTCGACCACCATGGGACCTCATTTGGACCATTTATTTTTTGTTTAAATTGATCCCTGAATTACACATATGATGTTTGTCAATTTAAAAGATACATTTTAAAGTCAAGAAAGTCGAAGTTTGATGTAAAACTGTTGAGATATAAGACTGTGAAAATACGTAATTACAAAGACTACAAACCCCAAAGGCGCACATTTTCTCTCAATGAATGAAGCCAACTTTACTGAGGCTATGTCATAGTTTCTATAGTCTTCCGTTATAATCGTAACTTTACCGTCATGAGTGTGTTGTTCCAGACTGCACACACACACAGCAGCTGATCTTGCTCGTTGTTTCGCCTCCCGGGAGATGTAGTTCATTGAGGGTTTTTCACATAAAACTAAAAGTTACTCTTCTGTTTTATGACGAACTGCGACTTTCTTGGCTTTCATAATTATCTTTTAAATTGACAAACATCATATGTGTAATCCAGGACACAGTTCAGACGGAATAAAAAGATAAGTTATCTCTCGCCATTGACTACCATGCATTATTTTTCCGAGATAAGGTCCCATGAACCGGAAGCGGAGGGGCGGGACTTAGGCTCTCTATCCAATAGTAGTAGCACATATGGAGACGGGGGGAAGTCTTCGCAGGTCCTCTGTTCTTGACTGACCATGGCTATAGTGGTAAACTTGAGGAATGCCTTCACCGTGGTGATTGGTAAAGAGTCTGTGCAACGTGTGCATGGGACATTGGAGTGCCAAGTGAGTAATTGATGACTTACTTTTCATTTTAGGGTGAACTAACTAACCCTTTAAGTATATGCCCCATAAATTAGAGCTTTTCAGAGAGAGGGTCTGAGTGAAGGTTGAAATGGAAATAATTTTTTTTTTTTTTGCAAAAAACTATTATATTATACAATATCATAAAGGTGAACCTTAAGGAAAAGCATCTAACATTGATGGACTAAACAGAAGAAATTAACTGGAGATGCCAAAGAAGGCGGAGCCTCAGAGAACATGCACTTATTACATCATCATCACAGGCAATGGTATTAAGGTGTTTACCCGCAGGTGCAAACTTTACCAGAACATTTGCTTTGGGCTGATTTTGTTTAAAATGATGTCACAGCAGGTCATTCTTTGGTTGCACTTGGAAAATTCTCTCACTGGAAAGTAATATATGAAGTAAATGAAGATGCTTGAAGTAGTGTATCATTATCAGTTATGGAAATACTAGATGGTGAGCTTGACCTTCAGCCCTTCGTCTTGGTTGACAAGCCTCTTTAAACGTGGGTGCTGAGAGTTTCAGGAGGTCACAATCTAACAAGTAACCCAGAGGGCAGTTTGGACACTGAGGCAAGAAAACACATTGGGATGGGGATTTTTATGCTCCAGATAATTCAAAAGATAAAATGACATTGCATCTTATTTTTGTTACTGTTGTTGAATGTCTAGTTTCACTCGAAAATACATCACAGTGTGAAAGTAAAATGGGTTGTGTGTGAATGCTGTTTCATAATGACTTCAGGAGATCATTTGTATTCATATTATTTCACAGGCTCAATAAATATATATTTCAGATCTGACGAAATATAACAGTTTTCCCCGTAAGTGTATTACACATTATGTGCAATCTTTTGTCATAACTCCTGTATGAGCTAAAAACCTGTCAGCACAGCCAATTTCCCATAAACAATAATTGTTTGAATTCAGCTTCCCTAAAAATACACCAAATCTGATTTGAAACCTATACTACAGCTAAAAGCAAAGCTACAACACTGTAACCCAACACTCTGCAGGAACATGAGGAGGATCTGTTAGAGATGGTTTTGTGATGCGTATAATCTAGTTTGTGGGCTTTTAAGAGCGACCTGCCCTCCTTAACATCTTTACCATATGTTACCAAAACATTTTTAGAAGGAAGCTAGGTTAATCTTTCATTTTTGCTATTTCGAACAGGATATTTTGGGGGAGATTTGCCAAGGCAGATCAGCTTGGAAACACTTTTGTTCAATAATATCATCTCCTCTGTTCTTGTGAATGGGAGTTTGTAACTTTTGTGCTTGATTTGGAATTCTACACCACATTTCCTTGCCCTCCATGTGCATCTCTCCTGTGTGTCTGACTTCATAGAGCTATCCTCAAGCTTTGAAATGTCAGCATTGACTCCCTCAATAAAAAATATATCATTTTCATTCTTGAGTGTGTGCTAGTGTGCAATACTAAACAACAGCCATATTTTTTTAATCTAGATGCATATAAATTGAGCACTGATTCAAAAGTTTATGGCACAGAAGACACACTTAAAGAGTTTTACATGCACAGCAGACATCTACTGTATAGCTCATCTGTCTCGTCATATCTGTCTCTCTCAGAGATGCCATGACTGAAACTTGCCATGTCTGAGACTCATTCCATTTAAGAAGCAAAGTCTCAGAACTCTAATAAACTCTATTAAACTCATTATTTACTCTTACTTCTAAAAATATCTTCCTTTGTGTCCACAGTAGAAATAAATTTGGGCGACATGAAAATGTAAATTATGACAGAATTTATAGTTTTTCAAATTTACCTCTTTAAGTCTTCTGAGATTTGCTGTCTCTCAGCAATAAAATGTTGAGGAACAATTTATGATAAATTATTTTCTCTTTACATAATATTATAATGACAGCATCATTGTTTTTTTTCTGTAGACTTGAAGGCTGAATTCATTGACAAATTATGCAGCAGAACATTTAATCATAAATTCTTGTACTGACTTGATAACTTGTTAATCTACACTGTAAAGAAAAGTGGTTTCCTTACAGTGTGAAAACCCAAAGGGGTTATCTATAATTCAACGGCATTCTGTATGTAATTTGAAATTTGTCTATACATATTTTAGTAACCCCTTAGGGTGGTCACTCAAATCGACAGACGGGGCTAGGGCTGGTCCGTTGCTTCAAATTACAGTGCCTGAAAAATAGCTGATTCTTCAATAATCCTGTAATTGAAGTGCAAATGCCCACATTCAGTCTATATAAGCAAGCCATTGTTGTATTGAACTGATACACCAGTGAAAATGCAGTTGTGTTCACTTCTGCATGATTATATTGCTTTGATACATACATATATTGAGTACATTTTGATTAGATTGATACAGATGGAAAACAATGTGTATTAAAGGAATAGTTTCTTCATGCCATGTCATTAAAAGTTCATTAAGGCTACATCTTTAAAGCTCTAAAAAGGACACAAAACACTATAAAATTAGTCCGTATCACATGTGCACTGATTACTTAAGTTTATTCACCAATAATAGTTTATCCAAAAAAAAAAACCTAAATTAAAATTCCAGGTCACTGCTTTCTACTGTTACTTTATTAAGGCAACACGAGTGCATGGTCGCTCAGTTTAGAGAAAGTAATATAAACTCTGGAGAACAACAGGATGTGAGTCTTTCAGCTCAGATAATGAATCCTCACATTCCCTCAACCATGAAGTCACTGACCTGCAAGCTTAAATTGGGTCCCAGGTGTACAGTGAACCCTCTCTCTGCTGCGCCACAGGGAGTTTCTGGTTTGATTGGAGAGGTCAGCATGTCTCGCCTGTAGTCTGCGGGTCACAATGCCTCAGTCTAGTGTAACTTTCATTTACGACCCATTCAAAAGAAAATCCCTCTGCACGTTACTTGGACTAATTTCAAGTGGTCTCAATCGTTTTTAATGACTGCATGTCGTTGAGAAAGAATGGACCAATGTCTTAGACTGACCGTAATAAAAGCAAAACATTTAAAAAATAGTGTTAAACAGTCTACTTTTGTAAAATATTTATTATTAATGAGTCGAACATACTGAAACATTGATTCACATAAGCCATTGTAAAAAAAAAAGCCTTCTTAGGGTGGTTTGCTAGTCTTAGTTGGCCTCACAGCATGACAATTTTCCCAAATCTCTTCAAAACCAGTCTGACCAGTGGAATCCATCTTGGTAGCCAGCTGCCACCAGCAAAACAACCTACACTTTTTTCAGCTTTGCCTGTTGAATATTAAAGACAAATGAACCAACAAAAAATCTGGATCTCTATGTCTTCCATGCTAGTCAACTGTCCATGCTCATCTCTTCACACTGGATGTATTCTCTTCACTTTCCTTAATTGCATATTCACTTATTAGACCTGTGTTGTAGTCAAGACCAGCTCACTTGAGTCCGAAGTTCGAGACCGAGACCAAAGAGGGTCGAGTCAAAGTTGGAGACACGAGACCAGAAGAGGGTCGAGTCCGAGACGCGAGACCGAGACCAAAGAGAGTTGAGTCCGAAGTCGAAACTCGAGACGCAAAGAGAGTCGAGTCTGCGACGAGACCATAGAGGGTTAGAGTCCGAGACAAGACCGAGACCAAAGAGCAGTCGAGTCCGAAGATCGAGACACGAGACCAAAGAGAGTTGAGTCCGAGAAGTCCGAGACCATAAGAGAGTTGAGTCCGAAGCTCGAGACCGAGACCAAAAGAGGGTCGAGTCGGAGTCGAGATCCGAGACCAAGAGGGTTGAGTCCGAGTAAAGACCGAGACCAAAAGAGGGTCGAGTCCAGAGATCGAGACCAAGACACGAAGAGAGTTGAGTCAGAGGACGAGACCGAGACCAAAGAGAGTTGAGTCCGAGTTAGAGACCGACAGACCAAAGAGAGTCGAGTAGCGAGTCGAGAACCGAGACCAAAGAGAGTTGAAGTCCGAAGTCGAGAACAAGACCAAAGAGAGTTGAGTCCGAGATCGAGACGAGACCAAAGAGAGTTGAGTCCGAGATCAGAACTAAAAGAGAGTCCGAGACAGAACGAGACCAAAGAGAGTTGAGTCCGAGACGAGAGATCAAGACTAAAGAGAGTTCGAGTCTGAGACGAGACAAGACCAAAGAGAGTTGAGTCCGAAGATGGAGACCGAGACCAAAGAGAGTTGAGAGTCCGAAGTTCGGAGGAGCCGAGACCAAAGAGGGTCGAATCCGAGTTCGACGACCGAGACCAAAAGAGAGTCGAGTCCAAGGCGAGACCGAGACCAGTAGAGTGTCGAGTCCGAGAGCGAGACCGAGACCAAAGAGAGTGCGAGTCCGAAGTCGAGACCGAGACCAAAGAGAGTCGAGTCCAGAGTCGAGACCAAAGACCGAAGAGAGTCGAGTCGAGATCGAGACGAAGAGAGCATCGAGATCCTGAGATCGAGAACAAGACCAAGAAGTCGAGTCCGAGTCGAGAGACCAAGACCAAAGAGAGTTGAGTCCGAAGTCGAGAACGAGACCAAAGAGAGTTGAGTCCGAGTCGAGACCAAGACCAAAGAGAGTTGAGTCCGAAGTCGAGACCGAGACCAAAGAGAGTCGAGTCGAAGACGAGAACGAGACCAAAGAGAGTAACATTTCATTAGTAATAGTAGTTAATGAGTAACACAAGAGATTCACATAACATTACTGCACACAAATTCTGTGTGGCTTTTATGCAAACTAAATTATGGGATGATGAGGTCAGACATTTTCAATACATAGTTGAGCATTAAAATATGGTTTTGAGAGTTCCAAGATTTCAGAGTCTTTGAGTACAAAACACTGTTTTAGACCTATCAGCGATTTAATGTGTTTAATTATTTTTTACATAATTCTAACTGACATGTACTTACCATTTAATGAGAGAAGTGACAGCGACATGCTGAAGCAATAGATCTGACGCTTGGGCTATTCTGTTTGTAGCAATCCTTAAACAATGGTCAGGATGCACAGTGGACAATCTATTTCTATTCTGAATCTTCATTTTAGAACACTGCAATGATTCTGCTGTTAGCTTGAGAAACCACTTTTGTTCAAAAGTTGCTCATACTAGCCTCCTTGTGTTGCTGTCTGAGCAAATCAGACTTTGATATTTCCAAAATCTCCAGCTGCAAAGATGCTTCATTAGATTGAGCGTTTGGCCTCATCAGTCCATTGTGCATCTGCTGGGACTCAAAATTGATGTTTTAGGAAGATCATTTGACAGGTTTTCTCCTAATATCACTCCTTGAAATTATTTGCCAGTCTTGTCACGAAGTAATGCATTAGCAAGTCCTCTCGCATCTGGTGTTTCTTGCAATGCTGTTGCAAATGTGGAAAGTAGCTTTCTCTATTGAAGATCCCATTCAAAAAGTTACAGATTTAAATTTAAAAGTTTCAACATGTCTGCAATAGTGGGGTTTAGTCTTGCAATCGCAAATTACAAAACAAAAAACAAATGCATGTATGCCTTCGCTGTGCTGTCTTTCAAAAACTTCATAAATGTAGAGTTTCTGCCTTTTGGCTTTAAAGGCTGTTTAGTTCACACACTCTCTCCACCAAACAGTCCTTGTCTCAGCCACCAGATATCGTTGTTCAGCAAAATATCATGCCTGACATTTCCTCCAGGAAGGCATGGAAAGGTCGGATGTGGCCCGCAGCAGCGGCCTATTAAGGAACCCTGCTTTACAGCTTCTAATGCAGGGTTTTAAAACTTTAAAGCGGCTAATAAAGATGAAAAACAGGCTGCTGTTAGAGGTCACAACCTGAGAATAAAAAATAAAAAAAATAACATTTCCATCTGCAATACATGGTAATATTATTTCTTTATCAAAAGAGACCCAGTTGGAAAATTGAAAGGCTTTTTTATTTTATTTTAATTAAACACTGCATAGTGACTGTCTGTGAAAACCACTTTTTTCTGACTTTTATGTGTTTATTCAATGTAAACTTTTGGCATATTGTAAAACATTAAACTAGGTGAGGTATAACTTCAATGTTAACATCAGAGAAATAGATCCAAAGACAACATCCATATATTAACATCTATTTCTCTAAAGAAAGTTGCACCGAACCAGCCGAATTTGAAGACGAAAGGAAATCACTCTCTCCTTTCGATGGAATACCACCTTCCTAAACAAACAACTACAAAGTGCATGGAAGAGCAGAGAAATCATTCGCCGTCTACATTAGAGAAACTGAAGAGATTTTCCAGTGTGTGGTCCATGTGTGAAATGAAAGAGAATTCTTTCATATTTGGAATGTTTTATCCACACTGATGTGAGAGCTGCACACCTGTTCTCTCAGAAATCAAGATTCTATCCTTCATAAATCTTGCTTCACAGCTCAATATGCATGGGACACCATCTTTGTTTACCCAACGTGACAATTTGTTCAGTGATTTCTTGTGTGGTGAGGGGAACTGCTTCAAGCTCTTATTATGGCTCTGGGTTTTGGCCTGGAAAATGTATTTATTCAAAATGTGAAAGTGATCAAAACAGATCTATCTCTCACAAAAACTTAACAAAACCTTTAATTTTGTGTTGCATTGTTGTAACATAACTTATTGTTTAAAGCGGCGTCAAATGATTCTGGATTTTATAACTGTATCCAGAAGATCGTATGTTCTGCATGTGCTCTTAACTGACAAGCCAATGATTAATGGATAAATATAAATTCCTGTTGGTTTTGTCCAATAACAACCAGCCCTAGTCTCTCACAGAATATAATTGGTTGTAAGAACTAATAAATTTTATTTCTTCTGATAAATGTCATTAAAGGTCTCATACAGACCTTTGTAAAGTCTGTGTTCGATGAAAGCGCAAGCTTTGCAAAACAACAACAACAAAAAAAAACATATCCATACCTTGCTATCTGTAATATGTCCTCTGGGATACATTAGGCTTGCCATGCTTTCCAATGTCAAGCGCAAGAGAAATCCCAAAGCAGGCATATAGTGTATGTCTTCGTGATTTCCTACACCAGCACATGAAGCCATAAGTTTGCCTCCCACCGCTGTTGGAACATAATTGCCATTTAGACTCAATTCATTCCCTTTACATTCTCCAGTAAATCACTGAACAAATAGTGCTGTTAGGTCACAATGTTACTTCTGGGTTCACAGCACTACACCAATCAGTCAAAGCAATAGACCGTATCCTGCTTAAACACCATTAAATCTCCTGTATGGCTGCTCAAAGACTATCAAACAACTGGAGGGTATTCAGCAGGGAGGAAAAAGAAATACACATTGATATGTGTTGTGGTAGGAGCAATATGTACTGAAACCAAGTACATGTA
>JAQIUQ010005392.1:0-135000 GCA_030378365.1 Hybognathus amarus
TTATAGTCCATCTTTGAACACATGAAGAAGAGCGTTCGACAATGCAGGAAATCCCCGACCACAAACAAAGCTAACAGATCGCTGTAACATGCACATTATGTCGTTTTAAAGACAATAAACATTTTTGCAATTATATTTGACTTACCTGTATTCTTCGAGCCATGTCAGGCATTTTCATAATAGATTATATGTATAATGTTATGATAATCGATAGACTTTATCATCGTTTCATTATACACCAAATATTATATTTTCTGTCTGATTTTTTTTTTACCTTCTAGAATGTAAGGGCACTCTCTCTCATTAAAAAATATGTTTTTTATTTTTATTAAAAAAGTCATAATTCATGTCTTATTCCAAATTAGGATGTTATGGTATTAATCTAAATGGTAAAACCATCAAATTGTACTCAATGGCCTTTGTGCCCTGTCATATGGCCTTGGTGCCCCTAAAAAAAAAGAAAAGGTGGAGGCAAAATGGCCTTGCCCCTAAAAATACATAATTCACACCCTGGTGTTCAGCATTGCTGAGTATTTCCTCCTTAAAACTGCAGTGAACCAAAGACAGTCTCAAAAACACGCTTTGAAATCGCTGGTGTTTCTGACGTCACAAACCACCTTGTAACCAATCAGATCAACGTGTGAGTGTGAGTGAGTGAGTGGAGGCGGGGCTCATCTGCATATTCATAGACTGTGCATACTAAATGAGGCAAGGGTGTCGAGTTACATTCAAGATATTTTACTGCATGAATAATTTTTTTCAACTAAATGTCGAGTTCTAAGGGATGCAATGATTGACTACAGGGGACTTTATGTTCACAAAACATGTTTTCTACATACAAATATTGCATTACTAGTACGCACCTTCCTGTAGATGGCTCCGATGATCGCAGAGCGAAGCCTCATGCCCGTGACAAAGCAGTACTGAAAGTGCTGATGCAAGATAAGGGTCTGCAAGAGGGAAGTGCCGAACATCAGGAACGCCAGCGCGTAACCCCACCACAGCGGCGCGTGTGTGTTCTTGGTGAAGTCAATCAACATCCTGACAGTGAAAGGAGAATCGGGTTAAAACCACACCTCTGTGGATTGGATTGCTCATTTCATGCAATGTGGTTTACATCAATCATATTTACACGAGCAGTCAAAAGTTTGGAATAATTAAGCCTCTTCTGCTCACCAAGGCTGCAAAATACAGTAGAAATTGTGAAATATTATTAGAACGTAAAACAGCTGTTTTTATTTAAATATATAGTAAAGTGTAATTTATTTCTGTGATAAAAGCTGAATTTATTTAATAAAAAATACAGTAAAAATTGTGAAATATTATTAAATTTAAAATATCTGTTTTTTATGTGAATATACAGTAAAGTGTAATTTATTCATGTGATCAAAGCTGAATTTTCAGCATCATTACTCCAGTCTTCAGTGTCACATGATCCTTCAGAAATCAGTCTATTATGAGGATCTGATAATCAACAAACATTTATGATTAATATCATCAATGTTGTGTTGCTTTATATTACTGTTTTGACTGTATTTTTTACCAAATAAATACAGCCTTGTTGAGCATGAGAGACTTGTTTTAAAAAAAATAACTTATTCAAAATTGCAAAAAGGACTGTATAGAAACATATTTGCATCGCGTTTGCATTGTAAAACATGTGCGGAAAGTTTGAAAAGCATATGTGGCGATAGAAAAACAGCATGCAAACGATTTTACAGGCTTCTATGGAGAAAATATTAATTTTACACCTCCTTCCAGCTAATCAGCGCGTTTCGTGTTTGCTCTGCCTGTTATAAATAAACAAAACAAATCCATGCGTGTAATAAAAGCCATATCTAGGTAAATGTTAAAGGAACAGAGCTATTGTGTCTGTCGTTATCAGATGGTCTCATATTACACCTGTCGCTTTAAACAATGTCATACAGGTTTGGAACGAAATGAAGAGAGTAAATGTTCAACATCTTTATTATGGATCACTATATTACATTAAGGACAGGGCTGACAACTCTCACACATTCACACACAACTGACTCTTTTCTCACGCTCTCTCTCACACATTCACTTTCTCACACGAAGCAAAGAGGACACTGACACCGACAGATATGAAACACATTCTCAGATTCTGTCAATTTCAGTACGAAATTAATTTAAACAATATACCGTTTTGGCGCTTACGATCGCCTCATTTCAAGCGACACGTAAACCGAACATCTCTAATACTCTTTATAGTTAATAGGCTAAACAGAGAAGGTTCTCAGCTCTCAGATTCTGTCAATTTTATTAAGAAATTCAAACAATAGCGTTTTGGCGCTTGTAAATGTCACGTGACAGATCGTGAACCGAACATCTCTAAATACCTTTTACTAGTTAATGGTAAACGAACACGAATGAACAATAGGGGTGTTGAATATGGAAGCTTGTTTCCGCCACTGATTAAAAAAATTTATAATAATTGCGACTATTTATGTCACAAATGCGAGATATGAAGACAGAATTGAGAGAAATAAAGTCGCAATTGCGAGATATAAAGTCGCAAGTATGAGAAATAAAGTTGCAATTGCAAGATATAAAGTCGCAATTCTGAGAAATAAAGTCGTAATTGCAAGATATAAAGTTACAATTTTGAGACATAATGTCGCAATTCTGAGAAATAAAATCGCAATTGCAAGATATAAAGTCGCAATTTTGAGAAATAAAATTTAAAGAAATAAAGTCGCAATTGCGAGATATAAAGTCGCAATTCTGAGAAATAAAGTAGCAATTGCAAGATATAAAGTTGCAATTCTGAGAAATAAAGTCGCAATTGCGAGATATAAAGTCGCAATTATGAGAAATAAAGTCGCAATTGCAAGATATAAAGTCGCAATTATGAGAAATAAAGTCGCAATTGCGAGATATAAAGTCGCAATTCTGAGAAATAGTCACAAATGCAAGATATAAAGTCGCAATTCTGAGAAATAAAGTAGCAATTGCAAGATATAAAGTTGCAATTCTGAGAAATAAAGTCGCAATTTTGAGAAATAAAGTCGCAATTCTGAGAAATAAAATCGCAATTGCAAGATATAAAGTCGCAATTCTGAGAAATAAAACTGCAAGAAATAAAGTCGCAATTGTGAGATATAAAGTCGCAATTCCTGAGAAATAAAGTCGCAATTGCGAGATATAGAGTCGCAATTATGAGAAATAAAGTTGCAATTGCGAGATATAGTCGCAATTATGAGAAATAAAGTCGCAATTGCGAGATGTAACGACGCAATTCTTAAAAAATAGTTGTAATTGCGAGATATAAAGTCGCAATCGTGAGATATAAAGTCGCAATTCTGAGAAATAAAGTTGCAATTTTGAAAAATAGTCACAATTGCAAGGTATAAAGTAGCAATTCTGTGAAATAGTCGCAATTGCGAGATATAAACTCGCAATTCTGAGAAATAAAGTCACAATTGCAAGAAAAAAGACTTGAGACTTGAGAGAATTGAGACTTTTTTTTCTAACAATTGCAAGTTTACATCTCGCAATTCTGACTTTATAACACATAATTGTGAGTTTAAATCTTAAGATTTGAACTTTATATCTCGCAATTATGAGAAAAAAAGTCAGAATTGTGAGATAAAAAGCAATTATCTTTTTTTTTCTATGGCGGAAACAAGCTTCTATAGTTATAAGATACAGTACAACTTACCGAAATGAATATGCCTCATACATAATATTGATCAATCAGTGTTTTTCAACCGCGGAAATATGTCGATAAAACAGCTGGAGAACAATATCACATAACACAACATTTACCTTAGGAAAGCTGCGTTAATTGGCAAGAAAAAATAGCTATAGAGAGGATTATTTAGCAAAATATGTGCACTGCAGTATATTACAAATTTGTTATATTTTTACTTATGTTATTAAAATATTATAATGCTGTTATTATAACAAAAACACATTATATTTATTTGTTTTTAACCTTTATTAATAATACCAGCTGACAGGTCTCTCTGTGTGTTTACATACTGCCATAAGCTGAGATTTGTATCTACTGTAGCTAATATTTATCCCAAAATGAATCGATTTAGAATCAAAATCAGAAGAATTGAACTGCAATCGTGAAATTTGTGTCGAGCAATAGTAAAAACGGTAGCCTAGTAGTTACAGTGCCATGTAAACATTGTACCAACTAAATTCCATAATTCTCACTCCAAGCTAAACTTACAATCTGGCAGCCCTGATTAAAGAAAACTCATTACAACCCTGTGAACATGAGCTGTAAATCTGAGAACTAGTAGATAAGAGTGATTAAAGATCATTTTACATCACACAACACACACACAGGGCTTCACCTGAGCAGCTGTGGGTTGACGAAGGTGATGAGGTCCTGCAGGAGTTTGTAAGCGGAGCCGATGAGGAAGTAGGGCCCGAAGGCGCGGAGCAGCGCCCGCAGGAACGAGGGCTGCCGGGACTCCTTCCGCGGGGTCAGCAGAACCTGCGCCTCCTCGGGACCCACGTGGTTCGTTTCAGCGCCGCCGTCTGCTTTCGTGAACGCGGCCTGGTCCTTCACGCTCTGCTCACTGCACACAACAATCAACTCTGACCTTAAAATGTGCTTTGGATTTATCTAAATGTCATAATCATTTGTTAACAAACAAGTATCCGTTACTTCAATCAGCTCATTATTTCATCGCTGGTTAAATTATTACATTGTTTAAATTAAAACTTTTTTCGCTAACTGTGATTTTGCATATGTGCATTTCTGAAATACATAACTTAGACAGTTTCCTCTGATAACAGATCACTGTAAACTGTAATGTGAACTCATGCGTTTTCTGTAAAGCTGCTTTGAAATGATGTGTATTGTGAATAGCGCTATACAAATAAATGTGCAAAAATCACAAAATTCACAATGTTTCAAATGTGGATTGTGCAAAACGTCCTACCAAATGCATAGTAACACCCTAGCAACCACTCAGAATGGCCTAGGAGCTGCATAGCAACACCCTAGAAACCACCCAGAACACTGCTAGTAACTGCATAGGAATATCTTAGCAGCAACTACCCACAATACCATATCAATCACCTTGCAACCACACAGAACACCCTAGCAACTGCATAGCAACACCCTCACAACCACCCAGAATAGCCTAGGAACCCCACAGCAACAATCTAGAAACAACCAAGCAACCAGAACACCCTAGAAACTGCATAGCGAGCACTCTCGCAACCACCCAGAATAGCCTAGGAACCGCATAGCAACACCCTAGAAACCATCTAGCAACCACCCAGAATACCCAAGCAAGTGCATAGCGACACCCTCACAACCACCCAGAATAGCCTAGGAACCGCATAGCAAAACCCTAGAAGCCACCTAGCAACCACCCAGGACACCCTAGCAACTGCATAGCAATACCCAGCAGCAACTACCAACAATGGATGGATGGATGTATGGATGGATGTATGGATGGCTGGATGGATGTATGGATGGCTGGCTGGATGGATGGACGGACGGACGAACAGACGGACGGACAGACAGATAGATCCAAAATAGCATGACAACTGTGTAGCAACACAAAAACAGCAGAAATACAATACACCCGAGCAATACCATAGAAACATGTAGCAACCACACAGAATACCCCAGCAAACAGCAGCATAGCAACACCCTGGCAACCACCCAAACAACAACATAGCAACAGAAAACCCCTTAGAATTCCCTGAAAACAGCATTGCAACACCCTAGAAACCACTCAGAATAGTCTAGTAACCCTAGTGACAACCACCCACATTACCATAGCAACTGACCAGAACACCCCAGCAACCACCCAGAACCCCTTAGCAACTGCATAGCAACACACTATTAACCAACTAGGAGAACTCTTGCAATGTGATACTGATTGTAAAAATCTTGCAACCAAAAAACAAAAAAAAAAAAAAAAAGAGTGATTGTGATTTTGAAGACATACCTCAGCGCTTTGGCTTTCTCCACCTCCCATTGGTTGAGCAGACTGGGAACCACCAGCGCTGAGCTGTCCTGCTGGTTCAGGGACCACAGGTCTTTATTCTCCAGCGGAGACTTGTAGCCTTTAATGGCCATACTGCAGAACACAAGCAAAACATTCAACCCTCTGGAGCTCTTTGTGTGCATGTGTTTATTATTTTATTTATATGTATATATTTAATTTTCGGTCATTGTTGTGTCAGATTTTTTTTCAATGATATTAATGTTCTATATTTTAGTTTGATAATGTTTTTTATTTAATATTTTGTATTTTTAGGCTTTTTTTTACTAAATTATAATTACGCTGTATTTATAGTCCATTTATTCACTTTTTGAGCTTCGACCTGAAAATTACATTTCCAACTTAAACTGTGGTCAATCTTGAACGCTTTAGAGCGACAGACTGAAGTTTGATCTCTTTTCACGAGACAGGCAGATTATTGCTGGAGTGAGAAAAGTATTAAAAAGTAGTTTTAAAAAGTGAACTTTAAAAAAGTTTAAAAAAAATATACAAATTATTCTATTATTAGTGTGTTAATATGAAAAAATATATATTTTCAAAATCACATTTTACTCTAAATTTTCTAAACTGTCATGAATCTAAACAAGTTGTGTTCAACATTTGAGCTTGATATCTCCGTAAACGAGCGTTCAGTGAGAGTGTGTTCGGCTGCAGTACCGAACGCCTCCACTAGAGGAAACTCGTCTTTATTCATTTCCAATGCGCTCATTTTTTACCTTGAGTGTGACTATTACATACAGGACCTTTTCGAATCATGTCCATGATTTATTTGTGTGTTCACACAGCAAGGGCCAAAACCTTTACCAAGTTTCCAACTATTCCGATGAAGAAAAAAAAAAGAAAGGTAAAATGTTTTCGGCAATAAAGGAGTAGTTCACTTTTAAAAAAAACTTTTGCTGATAATTTACTCACCCCCATGTCATCCAAGATGTCCATGTCTTTCTTTCTTCAGTGGAAAAGAAATTAAGGTTTTTGATGAAAACATTCCAGGATTTTCTCCATATAATGGACTTCAATGGGTCCAAACGGTTCAAGGTCCAAAAGACAGTGTCAGTGCAAACTACAAACTGTTCAAAGGACTTTAAACGATTCCAGATGATGAATAAGGGTCTTATCAAGCGAAACGATCGCTCATTGAATAAATAAATAACAAAGATTAAGTTTTATAAGCTCAAATGGTCAGTCTGTTCTGTGATGCGTGTTTGTGACTCTCCTGTTCGAACTCGTTTATCAAAATGAACAAATCTTTTTCTTAGTCAATTCGTTCATTTCGTTCGTTGAATGAACCAAATGGCACAAAAAAGATTAGTTTATTTGATAAACGAGCGATCGTTTCGTTTGATAAGACCCTTATTCACCGTCTGGAATCGTTTAAAGCCCTTTGAACAGTTTGTAGTTTGCACTGAAACTGTCTTTTGGACCTTGAACCGTTTGGACCCCATTGAAGTCCATTATATGGAGAAAATCCTGGAATGTTTTAATTTCTTTTTGACTGAAGAAAGAAAGACATGGACATCTTGGATGACAAGAGGGTGAGTAAATTATCAGCAAAAGTTTTTTTAAAAGTGAACTACTCCTTTAACACAGTAAACAGGGAAAGTTCTCAGAACAGTTCTGACGCACTGTCCCTTTAAATCCTTCGGCTCGAGCACTACAGATGATCTGAGCATTAATTGTAATATCCAACATTAAGACGTCTTGTAATTGAGCCAAACACAGGGTTTGTTTCTGAGTCCCGAGGGGAGAATAGAACACACACTCGCCTTGTAAACCACCAAAAGGTCATTTTTGAGAGGAATCCGGCAGTCGTTTCTGGACACATATTCTGGAGAAGAAATAAAAAGCAGCACTTCAGTTTTGTTGCTCTGACCTTTCGAATCTCTTTCTCTCTTCATCAATCTCTGATGATGTTTTATGAAGAGTTACAGTTGCCCTTTCTTATATTCTTCTGGCCTTTGAGTAAATACAATACACACACATACACACACACACACACTCTCTACACACACACACACTCACAGGATCTGTGCCGGCGCTGGAGAGAGAGGGGGCTTCTCGTTGAAGCAGGAGAGGATGAGTTCAGTCAGGGTCAGGCCGAAGTACATGTAGAACGTTGTGAACCTCAGCTTGTCTCTGACCTCGTTCTGAAACAGAGAAAGCAGCGTTATCATCACTCATAACATCTCTACACACACCCGCGGCCATGAACACACTCAACCCCGCTTTAATGAGCACAGATCTGAGATATCTAGTTTTATTAGATTTTTTAGATGTTTGACAAAGCTCAGGCATTGTCCGGCCGGCCCACATCGGACATTCCCTCAGACTCACGCCGTCGGTCACGCTCTCTGGGTGTGTGTCGGCTTTAATCTGAACAGTGTCATAGTGAAATATGTCCTCGTTTGGCTTAGCAGAAGAATCTTAACATTGAAAAATTACATTAATTAACAAATTATTCTTAATAAAAAAAGGATGTAATTAATTGCACAGCATGCACAAACAATATTAATAAATTAAACAATCTAAAAATGTTAAACGCACAACATGCACAAACAATATTATTTTTAATAAATATATCTAAAAAATGTAAATGCACAACATGCACAAACAATATTGTGATATTAATATATCTGGAAAAATATAAATGCACAACATGCACAAACAATAATTATTAAATTAATATACCTAAAAAATGTAAATGCACAACATGCACAAACAATATTATGATATTAATATATCTGGAAAAATGTAAATGCACAACATGCACAAACAATATTTTTAAATTACTGTAATATATCTAAACAATATAAATGCACAAAATGCACAAACCATCATTATTAAATTAATATATCTAAAAAAATTAAATGCACAACATGCACAAACAATATTATGATATTAATATATCTGGAAAAATATAAATGCACAACATGCACAAACCATTATTATTAAATTAATATATCTAAAAAAAATTAAATGCACAACATGCACAAACAATATTATGATTTTAATATATCTGGAAAAATATAAATGCACAACATGCACAAACAATATTATGATATTAATATATCTGGAAAAATATAAATGCACAACATGCACAAACCATTATTATTAAATTAATATATCTAAAAAAAATTAAATGCACAACATGCACAAACAATATTATGATATTAATATATCTGGAAAAATATAAATGCACAACATGCACAAACAATATGAATATTTTTAAATTCATATATCTGAAAAATGTAAATGCACAACATGCAAAAACAATATTATTAAATTACTGTAATATGTCTAAAAAAATATAAATGCACAACATGCACAAACAAAATTAATATTTTAATATATATTTGATGTCTAATATAAAATATTTACACGTTTCTGTAGAGCATGGCGTTTCAGTTCATAGGTTCAATTTCCAGGGATGCATGAGAGTGAATAAATATGAAAACTTTAAATGCAACGAAAATCACTTTGCATAAAAGCTATGCATGAATAAAGATTCATAATCAGACGGCATGTGTTGTAGCCAGGAGCAGAATCAGATGTGTTTGACTAGCGGAGTGACAGCCCTGAGCTGTGTGTGTTAGATAAGCCATCTTAAGCAGGTTTGAGGAACAACAGCAGCACTATTCTCTGAAACACCCGTGGCCTGAGCCGAACTCTTCATAACGCTGAGGAAACATGTAGGTCAACAGATGCATGTGAAACAACACCGGAGGAGACGCTGCAGAGCGCAGACGTTACTGAGAGATCAACGATACACACGTTCAGTATGGCATGCACCGATGTGTTTCAGCACTGACCTCTTGTTTGGCATGCAGGATTTTGGACCGGAAAGGCACAATGGCACACAACACTGAGATGGTCCAGAATATGAAGAGCACGCCGGACGACTGCACTCCTCTCAGCCTCTCGAACTGGATCAGGAACGTGGCTAACAACTGGAGTACAGAAACATGTTTTACACGACCTTCTGTACAGACAATATGTCTGTATTCTTACCAAATCAAAGTTATTTACGATCGCTATGACAATTTTTTTGAATGCTTTTAACAATTTCATAAACTCTGAATGCACCAACACATTGGCAAAACAGTTCATTTCATGCTCAAAATCACACATTGTAAACTAAAAATACAGTAATACACTACAGGTGAAACTGGAAAAAGTACTGGATAACAAATAAAGGCTTGAAATATCTCACTTTGCATGTAATGAGTCACCTAATAATTAGTTTCACCTTTTAAGTTGAACTTTTGCATGATATTCTCGTTTTTCCAGTTTCTCCTGTATGTCTACCAAAACACTGCAAACATGTTTTAAAACCAAAAGAATTATTCAAAACACTAACACACTCATTTAGTCACTCATCGCACAATGTCATAAAAACACTAACATCAGAAACTGCATTATTGTATGTGTGTGTGTGTGTGTGTGTGTGTGTGTGTGTGTGTGTGTGTCAGGTCTGCCCTTAGACACGAGGTAGTGTATTGTATTGATCATAGATTGTGTTTTGCACTGCAGTTTCTTTTCAAGTCTCTGTACAACGGATGTTGTGCTAACTGTGTTAAGAGTTTGGGAAAATTGTTAAAAGTATTGAAAAAATTGGCATAGTGATTGTAAAAAAACTGAAATAATGTCATGCATTTTATTAGCCATTTTAATCACCCAGCATTTATATGTCTAGTGTTAAAAAAAATGTATCTTGAAAATGTGTTTATTTCTCATTTAGGGTCATGAATATGCCTGCAAAGTGGTAAAATGTGCCTTATTTATATTTCAAATGTGACCAAAAAGTCAACCGAGACTTCCTCATAACCGCTGTCCACACTCATGAAAGTGAACGCTAACGGGCGAGTTACACTGATCCACAAACCAGCTCACATCCAACTGTGCTGAGAAGAAGCCAGTGTTGCAGTTCAGTGAAGTTTAGAGGAAAACTCATCGAACATCATTCAGACACAAGAGCCAGATATCTGACAGACGTTCTCACTTACCATTGTCATGCCAACTATTAAAGGTGTAACAAAATATATTGGAGGTTTAATGTGATCCTGGTTCATCTCATGAAATGAAGAAAACAGGTCTGTCCAGCATACTATCCACAATATCAAGCCAAGAGCCTGCACACACACACACACACACACATAAAGAATCATTACACACAGATAACAGAGAACTGAAGCCACAAACATGCGCATATCAGCTACATCACTAACATTAATAGACCGTTTGTTCACAGTTATCTGGGCTCTGATTTAGAAAACTGTGAGTAGGATCCAAACTAAAAGTGGGCCCAAAAACCAAACATATCCAGACTTGTGTGTTTTGCATTGTGTTCATATTGCTCCTCCCTAAAATAACCATATATGAGCTGACAACGCCTCGTTTGCTATGCATATCCTCATCTGCATATCATTTTGCATATGCGTATTCATGCACGTGATCACATGTTTAACGGGACAAGACATTACAGTTTTTCTCAGTCGCTTTGGTGCATTTCTCACATCACTATTTACATTTGCACAACAGTTAATGCAGTTCTCAAAACAATTAGTACAAATTGCAAAACTTAGTTGATAACCTGCAAAAGTGTGTCACTTGCTCAAAATGGATAACTCATTCCTCAAAAGCAAGTATTCATGTCATTGAAAGTGTCAGTGTCGTCAAGATGAAAAGTCCTAACACCAGTGTTTATGAACAAGATAGTCAAATGGCTTTGTCATGTTTTCATTATGACAGTTTACTCTGTAAGTGTTTGCCAATGCAAAAAAAGTCAGATCTTGGTGACACTACCTGAAAATGCTCAAGACAGTCCTATAAACTATTTGCACAGCCATTTGAAAACTACTTACAGTAAAGTTTCACATTACTGTATTTAGTGAGGTACAGTAATTGAGTACAAGACACTGAATATGTATGTTTCACATTTTTACTGCATGGTCTTTGCAATTCTAATTTGTTCAGAGCATTGTACAAAAGAAAAAAATACACCCTTATTTACAACAAACATAAACTCCCTTTGGGTAGATCTGTGCACAACTGTAAACAATATCACAGTACATATTGGAACTGAACATACAACATACATATACTGTAAATCATTCATGCACATCTCTTCTCATCAGTGAAAGCTGAGGTTCACCTGAGAAAAATTGTTCAATTTAGGATAAAAAGATTTTTTTTAGATAAAAAAAAATAAAAAGTAAAAAAAAAGTAAAATTTGCTTGACGGATTTTGACAACTAGTTCAACATTTTTGTATGTGATGACTCAAGCAATGAAATGAGGACTATTAGTTTTATATGGAATGACTGTTCAGCATTCACAAGTATAGTTAATTTGGACTGATATGACACAAGCAAATGATAATGTTATAAAACAGCAGAGAGTTGTATGAAAGCAATTGATGCATGTCCAAACAGCATTTGCAATTTGTTGGAAGGAATGAGAAATTGCTACTATGATGTGCACAAATGACAAAATGTTGTGGAGGTTGAACTAACTGTTGTGCAAATGTAAATAGTGATGTGAGAAATGCACCAAAGCGACTGAGAAAAACTGTAAGAGAATATGAGATATGCGAATGTGCGTTCTAAAAATAATTTAGTAGCCGATCCTCACCTTAAATAAATAAAATAATATAAAATACATTTAATCTTTTCCAATGGCCAAACAGTATTTTTAATTGCTTTATAATTTTAATGGAAACTGATTATTTTTGTGTAAATATTTCCACGAGTTCTGCTATTATCATGCGCTGAGCAAACATTAAAACAGGAAAAGTGTTCAAACGCATTGCATCCACTACAAATACTTCTATTGATTAGAATTTAACACATTTTGTATCTGCTCTGTAATGATTTGATGCAATTTAAGTACTTATCTCCATTAATGAGAATGGAATATTTAATCTAAATGTGTATATCAGATGTAAAGCATAGTTTAAACAGTGATTTGTGCAAGTGAGCGAACGTGAATTTTGTGATCCGTTGCACCACTAGAAATAATGTTAGCGTTACAGTTAATGGGGATGACATCAGCAAAACATTCTCAGAGAGACGATGAAATCTCTTACCGTTTTGATTCTGTTTAACACAGACATCATGATGTATCCCCTGCTGTTCCTCCGGAGGTAAAGGATGTAGAAAGGCGAGGTGACCCACAGGTAGATGCAGGGAGCCCAGGGCAGGACCGACAGCTGGAAGCATTCTGGGAGATCAGGCCGATCACGGAGTGCAGCGGTGAGATTGGGCTGTTGAGGGAGCAGAGACACACAGAGCTTAAAATCATCATCAATTCAGATTTACGCATTAAAAGTGCATCTGTCCATCATAAAAGTGCATCTGTCCATCATAAAAGTGCATCTGTCCATCATAAAAGTGCATCTGTCCATCATAAAAGTGCATCTGTCCATCATAAAAGTGCATCTGTCCATCAGTAAAAGTGCATCTGTCCATCATAAAAGTGAATCTATCCATCATAAAAGTGACTCTATCCATCATAAAAGTGCATCTGTCCATCATAAAAGTGCATCTGTCCATCATAAAAGTGCATCTATCCATCATAAAAGTGCATCTATTCATCATAAAAGTGCATCTATCCATCATAAAAGTGCATCTGTTCATCATAAAAGTGCATCTGTTCATCATAAAAGTGCATCTGTCCATCATAAAAGTGCATCTGTCCATCATAAAAGTGCATCTATCCATCATAAAAGTGCATCTATCCATCATAAAAGTGCATCTGTCCATCATAAAAGTGCATCTGTCCATCATAAAAGTGCATCTGTCCATCATAAAAGTCCATCTGTTCATCATAAAAGTGCATCTGTCCATCATAAAAGTCCATCTGTTCATCATAAAAGTGCATCTATCCATCATAAAAGTGCATCTGTTCATCATAAAAGTGCATCTGTTCATCATAAAAGTGCATCTGTCCATCATAAAAGTGCATCTGTCCATCATAAAAGTGCATCTGTCCATCATAAAAGTGCATCTGTACATCATAAAAGTGCATCTATCCATCATAAAAGTGCATCTGTCCATCATAAAAGTGCATCTATCCATCATAAAAGTGTATCTATCCATCATAAAAGTGCATCTGTCCATCCTTAAAGGTGCATCTATCCATCATAAAAGTGCATCTGTCCATCATAAAAGTGCATCTGTCCATCATAAAAAGTGCATCTGTCCATCATAAAAGTGCATCTATCCATCATAAAAGTGCATCTGTCCATCATAAAAGTCCATCTGTCCATCATAAAAGTGCATCTGATCTGCATCATAAAAGTGCATCTGTCCATCATAAAAGTGCATCTGTCCATCATAAAAGTGCATCTGTCCATCATAAAAGTGCATCTGTCCATCATAAAAGTGCATCTGTCCATCATAAAAGTGCATCTATCCATCATAAAAGTGCATCTGTCCATCATAAAAGTGCATCTGTCCATCATTAAAAGTGCATCTGTCCATCATAAAAGTGCATCTGTTCATATTAAAAGTATTGCATCTGTCCATCAGTAAAAGTGCATCTGTTCATCATAAAAGTGCATCTGTCCATCATAAAAGTGCATCTGTTCATCATAAAAGTGCATCTGTCCATCATAAAAGTGCATCTGTCCATCATAAAAGTGCATCTGTCCATCATAAAAGTGCATCTATCCATCATAAAAGTGCATCTGTCCATCAGTAAAAGTGCATCTGTCCATCATAAAAGTGCATCTATCCATCATAAAAGTGCATCTATCCATCATAAAAGTGCATCTATCCATCATAAAAGTGCATCTATCCTTCATAAAAGTGCATCTTTCCATCATAAAAGTGCATCTGTCCAGTCATAAAAGTGCATCTTTCCATCATAAAAGTGCATCTGTCCATCATAAAAGTGCATCTGTCCATCATAAAAGTGCATCTGTCCATCATAAAAGTGCATCTGTTCCATCATAAAAGTGCATCTGTCCATCATAAAAGTGCATCTGTCCATCATAAAAGTGCATCTATCCATCATAAAAGTGCATCTGTCCATCATAAAAGTGCATCTGTCCATCATAAAAGTGCATCTATCCCATCGATAAAAGTGCATCTATGTTCCATCATAAAAGTGCATCTGTCCATCATAAAAGTGCATCTGTCCATGATAAAAGCGCATCTGTCCATCATAAAAGTGCATATTTCCATCATAAAAGTGCATCTATCCATGATAAAAGGGCATCGTGTCCATCATAAAAGCGCATCTATCCATCTTAAAAGTGCATCTATCCATCATAAAAGTGCATCTGTCCATCATAAAAGGGCATCATGTCCATCATAAAAGTGCATCTTTCCATCAGTAAAAGTGCATCTGTCCATCATAAAAGTGCATCTATCCATCATAAAAGTGCATCTGTCCATCATAAAAGTGCATCTGTCCATCATAAAAGTGCATCTGTCCATCATAAAAGTGCATCTGTCCATCATAAAAGTGCATCTGTCCATCATAAAAGTGCATCTGTCCATCATAAAAGTGCATCTGTCCATCATAAAAGTGCATCTGTCCATCATAAAAGTGCATCTGTCCATCATAGAAGTGCATCTGTCCATCATAAAAGTGCATCTGTCCATCATAAAAGTGCATCTGTCCATCATAAAAGTGCATCTGTCCATCATAAAAGTGCATCTGTCCATCATAAAAGTGCATCTGTCCATCATAAAAGTGCATCTGTCCATCATAAAAGTGCATCTATCCATCATAAAAGTGCATCTATTCCATCAGTAAAAGTGCATCTGTCCATCATAAAAGTGCATCTGTCCATCATAAAAGTGCATCTGTCCATCATAAAAGTGCATCTGTCCATCATAAAAGTGCATCTATCCATCATAAAAGTGCATCTGTCCATCAGTAAAAGTGCATCTATCCATCATAAAAGTGCATCTGTCCATCATAAAAGTGCATCTGTCCATCATAAAAGTGCATCTGTCCATCATAAAAGTGCATCTGTCCATCATAAAAGTGCATCTATCCATCATAAAAGTGCATCTGTCCATCATAAAAGTGCATCTATCCATCATAAAAGTGCATCTGTCCATCATAAAAGTGCATCTATCCATCATAAAAGTGCATCTGTCCATCATAAAAGTGCATCTGTCCATCATAAAAGTGCATCTGTGCCATCATAAAAGTGCATCTGTCCATCATAAAAGTGCATCTGTCCATCATAAAAGTGCATCTATCCATCATAAAAGTGCATCTATCCATCATAAAAGTGCATCTATCCATCATAAAAGTGCATCTATCCATGATAAAAGTGCATCTGTCCATCATTAAAAGTGCATCTATCCATCATAAAAGTGCATCTGTCCATCATAAAAGTGCATCTGTCCATCATAAAAGTGCATCTGTCCATCATAAAAGTGCATCTATCCATCATAAAAGTGCATCTGTCCATCATAAAAGTCCATCTGTCCATCATAAAAGTGCATCTGTCCATCATAAAAGTGCATCTATCCATCATACAAGTGCATCTGTCCATCATAAAAGTGCATCTGTCCATGATAAAAGTGCATCTGTCCATCATACAAGTGCATCTGTCCATCATAAAAGTGCATCTGTCCATCATAAAAGTGCATCTGTCCATCATAAAAGTGCATCTATCCATCATAAAAGTGCATCTATCCATGATAAAAGTGCATCTATTCATCATAAAAGTGCATCTGTCCATCATAAAAGTGCATCTGTCCATCATAAAAGTGCATCTGTCCATCATAAAAGTGCATCTGTCCATCATAAAAGTGCATCTATCCATCATAAAAGTGCATCTATCCATCATAAAAGTGCATCTGTCCATCATAAAAGTGCATCTATCCATGATAAAAGTGCATCTGTCCATCATAAAAGTGCATCTGTCCATCATAAAAGTGCATCTATCCATGATAAAAGTGCATCTATCCATCATAAAAGTGCATCTATCCATCATAAAAGTGCATCTGTCCATCATAAAAGTGCATCTGTCCATCATAAAAGTGCATCTGTCCATCATAAAAGTGCATCTGTCCATCATAAAAGTGCATCTGTCCATCATAAAAGTGCATCTATCCATCATAAAAGTGCATCTGTCCATCATAAAAGTGCATCTATCCATCATAAAAGTGCATCTGTCCATCATAAAAGTGCATCTGTCCATCATAAAAGTGCATCTGTCCATCATAAAAGTGCATCTATCCATAAAAAATATATAAATATAAAATATTTAAATATTCATATTTAAACTTCATAAAGTAAAATAACTTCCGGCAGAAAGAACATATGGATTTGACTTAAACCTAAAGCGCAAGTCAAATCCATATGTTCTTTTGGCCAAGAAGTTATTTTACTTTATGAAGTTTTAAATATGGATATTTTTCTTACATCTTCTTACATCATCTTCCTCAGTACTCAACATAAAGTCAAAATCTGGGATATTTCATCAGCTATATGTTCAAGCACTTCAGAACTGTATCATTCTGCATGAAAAAGTTTCAAAAATGTATCTGGTACTGTGATATATACACTCACCGGCCACTTTATTAGGTACCCCATGCTAGTAACGGGTTGGACCCCCTTTGCCTTCAGAACGTGCCTCAATTCCTCGTGGCATAGATTCAACAAGGTGCTGGAAGCATTCCTCAGGGAGTTTGGTCCATATTGACATGATGGCATCACACAGTTGCCGCAGATTTGTCGGGCTGCACATCCATGATGCGATCTCCCGTTCCACCACATCCCAAAGATGTTCTATTGGATTGAGGTCTGGTGACTGTGGAGGCCATTTGAGTACAGCGAACTCATTCAAGAAACCAGTCTGAGATGATTCCAGCTTTATGACATGGCGCATTATCCTGCTGAAAGTGGCCATCAGAAGTTGGGTACATTGTGGTCATAAAGGGATGGACATGGTCAGCAACAATACTCAGGTAGGCTGTGGCGTTGCAACGATGCTCAAAGTCTGGTACCAAGGGCAGGAAAGAGTGCCAAGAAATATTCCCACACCATGACACCACCCCACCCACCAGCCTGAACCGTTGATACAAGGCAGGATGGATCCATGCTTTCATGTTGTAAACGCCAAATTCTAACCCTACCAGTCCGAATGTCGCAGCAGAAATCGAGACTCATCAGGACCAGGCAACGTTTTTCCAATCTTCTATTGTCCAATTTCGATGAGCTTGTGCAAATTGTAGCCTCAGTTTCCTGTTCTTAGCTGAAAGGAGTGGCACCCGGTGTGGTCTTCTGCTGCTGTAGCCCATCTGCCTCAAAGTTCGACGTACTGTGCGTTCAGAGATGCTCTTCTGCCCACCTTGGTTGTAACGGGTAGTTATTTGAGTCACTGTTGCCCTTCTATCAGCTCGAACCAGTCTGGCCATTCTCCTCTGACCTCTGGCATCAACAAGGCATTTCCGCCCACAGAACTGCTGCTCACTGGATGTTTTTTCTTTTCGGACCATTCTCTGTAAACCCCTAGAGTGGTTGTGCGTGAAAATCCCAGTAGATTAGCAGTTTCTGAAATCTCATCCCAGCCCTTCTGGCACCAACAATCATGCCACGTTCAAAGTCACTCAAATCACCTTTCTTCCCCATACTGATGCTCGGTTTGAACTGCAGGAGATTGTCTTGACCATGTCTACATGCCTAAATGCACTAAGGTGCCGCCATGTGATTGGCTGCTTAGAAATTAAGTGTTAACGAGCAGTTGGACAGGTGTACCTAATAAAGTGGCCAGTGAGTGTATATATTTTTGCTTCATGAAAATAAATTTCAATCAGCATCACTGAAAATGTGACTTCAGTAACCGGCTTTCAAACCTACTGTCCATTCTAATGGACAGACACAGTAAAAAAAATCCTGATTTAAAACGTGCAATTCTACAGTCGATTTTTTACTTTAATTAATAAGTTCAATCTTTCTATTTTACATACAAACTATGAAATACCGGTAAAAATATATACAAAACGTAAATACACCTTAGAAAATGTTGCTTGCTTCTGTGTTTGGAGTGAAGTGCTGCCATGCCTCTCTTCAATGTAGAGTTTTTATATATATATAATTACTACATGGAGAGCTTTACTGGCATTTGATTGGATGACAAACGTCCAATCTCAGTGCGACTGCAGGCTTTAAACTAGGTGAAATGCTCCCGAAGTAAAAAAAGGGGGCTGACGTGGGATGTCCATTGTAATGGACACAGGGTCTGAATGGGTTAAAGAAATGGCTCATGAATTAGAGCCATGTAAAAAAAAGTGGAAATGCGTTTTATGCATTATTTTTTTCTCTTGATCTGATTAGATTTAACTCTATTTCCGCTGTGAAGTACAGAACCAATGAAAGTGCTCTAACTTAATCTGGTCAAATATCTGTTTCAAGCCACCAATAGTTAATGTAAAAATTACTTATTAAACATAAAAAAGATTACAGCAATAGTAGCAAATAAACATATATTTGAGACTTTTAAGCTCATTGTTTTAATTCAAAAGAGATTCTCTTATTGCATTTTCTTCCTTTCTTCTCTTTCCTCTGATGCCAAGTTATAAACAAAAAAGCTCTTGTTTCAAAATGCAGAAAAATTCCCACATTGACATTCTGGCTGGGAATAAAGTGTGTTTGACACTTAACAAGTATACGCCACCCACGTCATGTTTTTCAGCAGAGTCTAATTACTCAAATGTGTTATCCATTATAGATAATAAAGGTCCTCCCTAGCCGTCACCTCGCGCAGTGCGGGTGATTTGGCGAAGGCACAGGGTTTGGAGCAGGAGAAGAATAGACGTGATACGAGACGTGTCTCAAGTGGACGCTTCAGAAGTCTGAAAGTGGATTTGGCCACAAATGTGTTTGGAGAGAAAGTTTTCTGTAAAGTCAAGTGTCAGAGAATCAATGAATGTATTCAGTTTTGAATAACTAAACCAACAAGCGTAATGAGAACAATTATATTACAACATATACAACAACAACATGCAGTATATTATAAGTCTCACAAAGACATAATTTTTTTATATTTTTGCAGAAAGAACATGAAGGCTATTTGTAGGACCAACAACATTTTTGATTTGCAATCTATGTCAATTAAACAATTGTAAAAGAAAATATAAATTTTTATGCAATAATATTAATAACAATGTTACCCCAAATTATTATTATTTTTTCATTTGTACAAATAAATAAAATTATTCTCAGAATTCCAAGTTTGTCTCATAATTTGTACATTTCATCTCAGAATTCTGATTTTATGTCTCAAAATTCTGATATTTCTTCTTAAAATTTCAAATTTGTTCTCAGAATTCAAAAATTTCTTCTCAGAATTCCGAGTTTGTGCCTCAGCAATTTAGACTTGGAATTCCTAATTTTCTCACAATTTGTACATTTCATCTCAGAATTCTGATTTTATGTCTTAAAATTCTCAAGCGTAATGAGAACAACAACATAATATGTCATTTGGAAGTCTCACAAAGACATGTTTTACCCCAAATTATTATTATTATTTTTTATATTTTTGCAGAAAGAACATGAAGGCTATTGTAGGGCCAATAACATTTTTGATTCGCAATTTATGTCATTTAAACAATCTTAAAATAAAATATTAATTACTATCACAAAACTGTAATGTAATACATCCAAGTCATTAATTATCATGCAAATAATATCAAAATGTACATGGGAAAAAAAGGAAACTTAAAATCCCTAAATTTTCTTAATGTAATAATAATAATAATAATAACAACAACAATTTTACCCCAAATTGTTATTATTTTTTGCAGAAAGAACATGAAGGCTATTTTTAGGACCAATAACAGTTTTGATTTGCAATTTGTCAATTAAACAATCATTATCATATAAACAATATATATTATTAATTATCACCATAACACTGTAATGTAACACTTACAGTCATTAATCATCATGCAAATAATATCAAAAGGCATAATATGGGAAAAAAAACTTTTCTTAAGAAGAAAACTTAAAATTCTTAAATGGGCTTAATTTTCTTTAGGCAATAATAAAATAATAATAATAATAATAATAATAATTTTGAAAAATTCTAAGTGAAATTTGAATTGGCCTTTTTTGTGTGAGATTCACTCATTCCACACAATAAAAGTATTCAGCATAAATGCAGCAACAGTTAAAAGCCACTGCTGATGAAAGCGTCTGATAATCAGCGCGTCTACATTCTGTAATTAAGAGTTTGTTCTGAAAATCAGAGAGCATTGCTTCGCTTTCGTGCCGTTCTGTCCAACACAGACTGAAAAATGAGCGTTTGAGTGGATGTTAAACCTGTGATGAGAAACACATTCAGTATTCTGTCACTGATAGTGATCTGTAAATGTATTGTGTTTATGCCTGTTTGTTAATGAGGGTCTGTGGATACGGATTCTGTCAATATTCAACTACACATGTTACATTTACATTATTATTAAAACCTTGAGAGCACTTCTTCTCTCGTCTTGATAATAACTGCTGCGCATGTTACGCTATACACACACACAGCATGGTGACATTTGCAGTGTGAGCATTGCATGGGCAGAAGGCGCTCATCAATGTCTCGGAGAGAGCTGGACCCAGATCAGGTGTTTGGTCCAACATCACTCGATCACAGTAATTACAGAGCCTTTCTGGCTTGATTCAACTGTGGGCAGCGTGTGACGCATATACTTGAACCCTAAAATACAGACCTGAACGAGCTGTAGTGTTTGCATTTTATTATTAGATTTAAGATTTAATGGTGGAGTTTAATGGTCTTTGTTTCCTCCAAGGAATAAAAAAAAACATAAAAGGTAATTTGGACTTATCTTTAGAACTGTGAGTTTTTATCTATTGTTTATTTCTCACAATTCTGGCTTTTTACAATTTTTACTTTTGTGGCGGAATTGTGAAAAATAAGCAATAATAATCTTCTCAGAATGCCTAATTTTTCTCACAATTTGTACATTTCATCTCAGAATTCCTAATTTTTCTCACAATTTGTACATTTCATCTCAGAATTCTGATTTTGTCTCAAAATTCTGATATTTCTTTCTTAGAAATTCGAATGTCTCAGAATTCTAAAATTTCTTCTCAGAATTCCTAATTTTTTCCTCACAATTTAGACATTTCATCTTGGAATTCTTAATTTTTCTCACAATGTGTATTCATCTCAGAATTCTGATTTTATGTCTCAAAATTCTTGATATTTCATCTTGGAATTTCCAATTTTTCTCAGTATTCTAAAATTTCTTTTCAGAATTCTGAGTTTGTGTCTCACTATTGCAACATTTCATCTCAGAATTCCTTATTTTTCTCACAATGTGTACATTTCATCTCAGAATTCTGGTTTTATGTCTCACAATTCGGACATTTTGTCTCAGAATTTGGAGTTTATGTCTTACAATTGCAACATTTCTTCTCAGAATTCGTCATTTTTCTCAGTTTGTACATTTCATCTCTGAATTCTAAATATATCTCACAATTCTGACATTTCTTCTTAGAATTTCGAGATTTGTCTCAGAATTAAAAAAATTCTTCTCAGAATTCCAAGTTTGTGTCTCACTATTGTAACATTTCTTCTCAGAATTCCTAATTTTTTCCTCACAATTTAGACATTTCATCTCGGAATTCTTAATTTTTCTCACAATGTGTATTCATCTCAGAATTCAGATTTTATGTCTCAAAATTCTTGATATTTCATCTTGGAATTTCCAATTTTTCTCAGTATTCTAAAATTTCTTTTCAGAATTCTGAGTTTGTGTCTCACTATTGCAACATTTCATCTCAGAATTCCTAATTTTTCTCACAATGTGTACATTTCATCTCAGAATTCTGGTTTTATGTCTCACAATTCGGACATTTTGTCTCAGAATTTGGAGTTTATGTCTTACAATTGCAACATTTCTTCTCAGAATTCTTCAGTTTTCTCAGTTTCATCTCTGAATTCTAAATATATCTCACAATTCTGACAATTCTTCTTAGAATTTCGAGTTTTGTCTCAGAATTAAAAAATTTCTTCTCAGAATTCCGAGTTTGTGACCTTTGAAGCTGCACTGAAACTCTCATTTGGACCTTGAACCAGGGCTCCAGACTAACTTTTTTCACCTCCGTCCTGGAACCGTCCTAAAAAACAATTTGAACCGTCCTAAAGTGAATGTCAACCGTCCCAAATTAAAAATGTGGTTTCTGTACTTTGTTATTATCATCCATAGCTGTTAGATAACTCAAACAATTCAGATGACTAAAATATAATGGGTTTAGTAAAATTGTAATGCATTAATTTAGAATTTCTCTAAAATTTCCAAACCTACATACTTCCAAGAAAAAAATCTATTATCCAGATAATATGAATGATTTTAAAGTTTGAACATGCAATACAGATACAGATTTAACTACTGTGACTTAAATAAAATACCTTAATTTTTGCCAAACAAAATTATTATTTATCTTGCCTGAATGTTTGCGCTCATTGCATTTTTACAATGGGGTAATGTTGTTAAGAATTTACACAACACGAAGCTTGATTTAAATTGTTCAATAAAATTGAAAAAGTTGCTCAAATAAAAACAATAGAATAAAGATACAAATAAAGAGAAAAGTTTTTGAATAGGTCTAACACTATTATTCATAGACAGAACACTGAATAAAGTAATCAAATGGAAAATAACACTGGATAGTATTTTAGTCCTGAATAAATTAAATACATAGGCTATTAATACTGATTACTTGAACTTAAAGCTCTCTTTTATTGTTTTGACGACAAAATTAATGACCGACACATACTGTATGTTTGCTGTCACTTTAAGAGCTAGAGCACGGATCCTGTGTTCATTATACTGGCATGCGTTTTATGCTTATTAAAGACAAAACGTACTATGTTTAGACTATTATACTCACAAAGACCGAAATAGACACAGTTTTGCGTGTTAAAGCAATATAATCCGTGAAAAATAACTTTTGTTACTGGCCAGCTGTTCTTGAGGCGGATTTTCTATGAATGCGCGCAGAAAATCATCCCAGAGAGCGCGCAAGCACTGATTAGTTTAAAATCGCTTTAATGTTGAAACTGGTAAGGCTAAAAAGACGTGCAAATGGTAAACTTCATTCACGATGCACTGCTGGCCCGATTGTGCTGTGAATATTCCGCCATGTCCCTACTCCCTGAACGCAAGTGTGTATTATCGACGGCAGCGCTTGATGCTTGCCTTGGCCAACACATTTTGAGAGAAGAGAAGACGCGACACCGCTGAACACTCACGCTGTTTGTGAAATTGCGTCTGGCAGATAACAGTAAATATATTTACTAATATATTTACAGTAAATATAGCGAAATTCGAGCCCTGTGAACATACATACAAAATGTCTTTCGTCCTGTAGGCGTCCTGGAGAATATTTCTGTTCGTCCTAAACACATTTTCTATCGTCCCCAGGACGATAGACGCCGTTAGTCTCGAGCCCTGCCTTGAACCGTTTGGAACCCATTGAAGTCCATTATATGGAGAAAAATCCTGAAATGTTTTCATCAAAAACCTTTATTTCTTTTCGACTGAAGAAAGAAAGACATGGACATCTTGGATGACATGGGTAGGGTTGGGTATCGTTTGATTCCGATTCCTTGTTTCGATTCCGGTTCCTAACGATCCTCCGATTCTGATTCTTTTAAGAGGCAGGGTCAAAAAAGTTTAGCTAACCTTGCTAACCAACGGTCTTTCTGAAGGAAATACTCCTTCTGTCACAAATACTCCTTTTGTCACAAATTTTGCATTTTGCCGAGATTTTGTTATTTTTAGAAAAGTGAAGCCACACTTTGGACCGCCGACGTAAGCTACTCATGTTGACTCGCGCGGTTATGCCAACGCTTCCGGTAGACGCTTCTTCGTTGGTGTTGTTCAGCGGTTTCTTCTTCCGGTCGACGGACTGTGAATATCGAAACTAGGAATCGAAATTTTTACTTTCTAAACGATTCCGGAAAAAGCGAAAAGTTAGTCCCGGTTCCAATCAATACTCGATACCCAACCCTAGACATGGGGGCGAGTAAATTATCAGCAAAGTTTTTTTTTAAAAGTGAACTACTCCTTTAAGTTGATATAAAAAATAGCAACATTTTCAAACTGATGGCCCGCCCCACACTCGCATCACTGGTTGAGTCAGAAGTTAACTCTGAACATTAAAGCAATCGAATCCCAGGCTATTAGCAGCAGCTTTGTGTGAAAAAGTATCATTAATCAAGAGTCGGTGTCTCTCGCTCTGTTCTCCAGTGCTTTTGGAGAGGATTTGTTTGGCACTGGCTGTTTTTCCAGTTCTGCAGTCATTTGTATTCACTGTTTCTGTGTGTCCTTTAAGTCTGGCTGCCTGTTCTAGCCCCTTCATAGAGTGTTGTCTCCTTTATCAATTCCTTCTTGTTCCCTATGCCCCCGAGGGTCTTTTCCCTCAGCGCATCGGCCGTCTTTTGAAGTTGACCCATGTTGTGCTGCGGGCCGAATAAAGTGTGTGAAGAATAGTGTGTAAGATGTTGTGTGGAAGCCAATGGAATGAGAGTGCGACTCAAACGCACAAACCTCAAAACACCAAATTGGCTGTTTAGTGAAGATGGATGAACAGAGACGAGCGTCTTTTTTAAAGGCCCACAAATAAAGAACAAAAGGAGAGATTTCTGCACTGAACCGCACGATTTTAACATATTCTCAATAGGGCTTGCACAGCTACTTATTTTCACTAGCCGGCTAGCCTGCGGGTTAGTGTTTATTATGTGAATGCAAATGTAACCTCACTGAGCTTTGCTGTTTTTGGCAGGTCTGGACAGTGTGTGTGTGTGTGTGTGAGGAGAACATCCATGCAGAGATGATGCAGGTGAGTGATTCAAATTCATGTGGTGCAAAACATACATTTGTATTTATTTATTTTTGTCAGCTTCTGTATTCGTTTCAGAGGAGTTCTAAAAAATGTATTTATTCAGCAGGGACGCATTAAATTGATCAAAAACAAGACATTTATAATGTTACAAAAGCATTTCAAATAAATGCTGAACTTTCTATTCATCAAAGAATCCTGAAAAACATTCTGTTCCCACAAAAATATGAAGCATTTCTGAAGGATCATGCGACACTGAAGACTGGAGTAATGAAGGTGAAAATTCAGCTTTGATCACAGGAATAAATTACATTTGAAAATATATTCAAACAGAAACCCGCTATTTTAGATTGTAATAATATTTCACTGTTTTTACTGTATTTTTGATCAAATAAATGCAGTCTTGGAGACTCTTTCAGCCACATTGAAAACGTTTTGTAGTGCACACAGTGTGTGATGTTTAAGGAATCACTGAAGGGTCATAGAGACGCTTATTCTTCAGAAAACACTTTTTGATACGGTTGTGACGTTGATTGTGACACAGAAAGCTGTTCCCTGCACTCCACAGGTACATGCACAGATGAAAGGAGAAAAAATATTTCAAAACACTCTAAAATTCATTAGCCGGCACTCAGAAGCTCGGCACCTTAAGTGCTTCACCTTGTGCTACAATAATAAGACATGAGAGACGTTAGAAGCTCCAGGACGGAAAGACATGTTTTTTTACCACCAAATCATGCGGAATAGAGAAAAGCACATTCCTATTCATTATAACGTGGGCCGTCTGTAATGAAACACACATTACTGCCATGACAACAGATGAATAAATAGCTGGAGAGGGTGTGCTCTGAATTTACTGCCATTCATGTGGCCAGAACTGGTCTGTCAGAGCTTTTTCATTATCTAATGGAAGATTTGGTCAGGCAAATGCTTTCCTTTCTTCTCTTTCTTTCCTTCTGTCTTATTCTTGATGAAGTATAGGTCGCTCTCTGGGAAATACCCTTAAGAAGAGCGTTTACTCAGTGCTTTTGTATAGTGTGTGCAAACTGGAATCAGCCTGTACACTCAAAAAAAATAAGTTGGCTTTAAATAAAAAAAAGTCAACAGGTTTCACATAACTGGGTTACGTTAAAAAAAAATATAATTTGTTCATGTAACTTCAACACCATGGAATTAAGCGACCCAATTTAAGTAGTCTCAACGTGAATTATTAAAGGCTTCCTGACATGATTCAGGTATATTTTATTGTAGCTTGTTTCCGCCTCTTAATGAAAAATAAAGAAGGTAATTGCGACTTTTTATCTCATAATTCTGATTTTTGATATTTTCTCAGAACTGTGAGATATAAAGTCAGAAATTGCGAGAAGTAAAGTCAGAATTGCGTGATATAAAGTCGCAATTGTGAGATATAAAGTCAGAATTGCGAGATATAAAGTCAGAATAATAGGCTTGACTTGACTAGACTTGACTGTAGACTAGACTTGACTATACACTTGACGATAGAGACTAGACTATAGATTAGACTAGACTTGACTAGACTAGACAAGACTGGACTTGACAATAGACTAGACTAGACTAGACTAGACTTGATTTGACTAGACTTGACTATAGACTTAGACTAGACTTTGACTATAGACTAAACTAGACTTGATTATAGACTTGACCTGAGTATAGATTGAAACTAGACTGAGACTTGACTATAGACTAGACTGATAGACTTGACTTGACTATAGACTCAGACTATATACTTGACTTGACTATAGACATAGACTAAGACTGGACTCTGACTATAGACTTGACTTGACTATAGACTGAGACTGAGACTGGACTTGACTATGAGACTTGACTATAAGATTCTGACTAGACTATAGACTCTACTCATAGACTAGACTAGACTGGACTCTGACTGATAGACTTGATCTTGACTATAGACTGAACATTGAGACTGGATTTGACTATGAGACTAGATTTGACTATAGACTTGACTGTAGACTGAGACTGAGACTGGACTATAGACTTGATATAGACTTGACTATAGACTAGACTATAGACTGAGACTGAATTTGACTATGAACTTGACTACAGACTGAGCTGAGACTGAGACTTGGATTCTGACTATAGACTAGATTCTTGACTATAGATTAGACTAGACTGGACTTGACTATAGACTCTGACTGTAGACTTAGACTGAGACTGGATTTGACTATAGACTTGACTGTAGACTAGACTAGACTAGACTGGACTTGACTATAGACTTGACTATAGACTGAGACTAGACTATAGACTCTGACTGTAGACTGAGACTCAGACTGGACTTGACTATAGATTCTATGACTTGACTATAGACTTGACTATAGACTAGACTGGACTTGACTATAGACTTGACTTGACTATAGACTAGACTGAGACTGAGACTAGACTAGATTAGACTGAGACTAGACTGAGACTCAGACTGGACTTGACTATAGACTTGACTTGTACTATAGACTAGACTGAGACTTGGACTTGACTATAGACTTGACTATAGACTGAGAGTAGACTGGACTTGACTATAGATTTGACTTGACTATAAAGGCTAGACTAGACTATGGACTGGACTTGACTATAGACTTGACTATAGACTAGACTAGACTATGGACTTGACTATAGACTAGACTTGACTATAGACTTGAATATAGACTAGACTTGACTTGACTATAGACTAGGGATGCAGCGATTACCGGATTTCACAATTAACGGTGATTTAAACATCACGGTTAATTAATCGATAAAGACTTTGCTAAACCATGTATTCTTCACGGGCAACTAACACAAAACAATAACAAAATTACACAAGCGGTACACGAGCTTAAAGTGCTTATCAGTCACTATGGCAGAGGGACTAAGCAGCGACGCTCTTTTCCACAAAAAAAAAAAAAACGCCTCAAGTCAGCAATGTGGGAGCATTTTGCATATACAAAGAATAACAAGGGTGTAATTAAAGAAGACGGATCGCCTGTCTGTAAAAATTGCCGTAAAAAAGTTTCTGTTTTATTATTTTCGTTAATGTCATTTTTCACAGACAAAAACGAGACGAGAAACTACTAAAAACTAGACGCAAATGTTAGATAGTGACGATCTGGAGAGCGATCCAGTCAGAACTGAAAGTGTGCAGCCATAGACATACAGCGGGGTACTGAACGGAGCTCTCTTGCGTGTCTAAATAGACAAATACACACAACATTATGTCTAAATGTCCGGTTTGGACAGTAGTCATGTAAACTATGTTGGTTTATGTCTTAAACAGTTGTGAGTACCTTGTGCATCAGTGCAGTTGGATCTGCATGTCATTGGGCATGATCCAACTTCTTAAAGCGACAGTGTAAACCTGATGCGGTCTGTTTTCTTAATATTGATCAAGCAACAAAAGAAAAGAGAAAAGCAAGAGAAAAAACTTGACTATAGACTAGACTAGACTTGATTATTGACTTGACTTGACTATAGACTAGACTTGATTATAGACTTGACTATAGACAAGACTTGTCTTGACTTGCCTTGACTAGATTAGACTACAGTAGACTAGACTTGACTTGTCAGACTCTGACTATAGAGCTAGACTATAGACTTGACTTGCCTTGACTTTATTAGACTACACTAGACTAGACTTGACTTGTCATGTCTTGTCTTAAATATGACAAATACAACTTACTGGTTGCAATGCGACTGAGTTGGAAAAAATTAAAGCAATAGCCCAGTGTAATTAAATAAAAATAAATGTTGAATACTCTGTTATAGATTAACATAAACTGAATAATGACAAATCTAAGGCTATTCTGCATATCACTTGTCTATTATTCCCATACTAACTTTCAAGTATCAAGTTTGTTTTATTTATATAGCACATTTAAAACCGCAAACACAACTGACCACTGCTCAACAAAAGCAAAAAAACAAAGAAACAGGGCAAACCACACATTCTTGACAGAAGCTCATAGCTCTAATTCACATAATAGTTGCAATAAAAATAAAATTTGTGCTAAAAATCTTTTACCTGCTAATTTGGTGTTCCAGGTTGTAAATGACTGGCCTTTTAAATTGCTTGGCTTGTAAATCTCTTGCATAACCAGAGATTTACAAGGCATTTGTTGCTGGTTATGTTTAGTGTAACAAGTAGGGAAAACCCAAAACTGTGGGGGAAAAAACTATATATATATATATATATATATATATATATATATATATATATATATACAGGAAGTTTTTATTCACTGTAATATCCAATGCAATAACATGATAGCATTTTTGTGAAAAAAGGAAATCCTCTCTGGCTCTCAATGATTGGAACACAACACAGAGATTGAATGTTCAATGCTGAGAAACATGAAAACATCCTTTATAAGGCTGGTACTCTAATGGTTTCCATGCATTTTCTATTCCTCCCAAATTCATTCTGGATTAGGACTCAGTAAATGGATGCTGTTTTTCATTATACCACACGCAGTTCATTGACGAGCACATGCTCCAGCTCTCAATGAGAAATCCTTCTGTCACACACCACCCCAACACACACACCACACTCGCTGCGTAATGAGCTTCAATAAAAGTTCACAACTCGTCTTTTATCCGAATGTGCTGTTTGTAGCCTCGTGAGAAGTCAGTGGAGTTTCAGGCCACACGCTGGCACAACCAATGACTCTCAGAGAGGAGTCTGGGCCTTTAGAAATAGTGCTCGATTTTAGGTGATTTTGTTAAAAGTGTGAAACAGTTAATAACTGTCAGAGGCAGTTTCTCTTGATAATGGAAAAAATGAACTTTAGAAAAGTGCTGCCGTTTCGGTTTTTTTAGAGGGTTGAAAAAACATGAATTTAGACTTTATACTGTAACTAAAAGTTCATCTTAATGGTGTTTGAAACTGAAACGTTTTTCCTTTGCATTTTTAAAATGTTTCGCGTACAGAAGGCAACATTGCCAAACCACATACTGTAAAAATATTTATTTTAGCTATTAATATATATATAAACTCTTAGAAAAAGGGGTTCTTCTATATATGAAGCATAGGGTTCTCTACTCAACTCAAAATAACCTTTTATGCTAAAAAAATTCTATAATGACAAGAGTTCATAGTTCTTTATAGGCTATTATTCATGCATATATTACATTATTCTGCAACATTTTAGTTAAATTATTGTTTATTAAACTGTTGTAGTAACTTAATATCACATTTTAATCATGCTGATTTTTGGAGGAGAAAACTGAAATGGCACACTTTAAACAATGCTGGGTTATTTCAACCCAAATTTGGGTTAAAAATGTAATTTAAAAATGTACAGGTGAAAGTGAAAGTTGAAGTTGGGTTAAAATTCTAAATTACATTTTTTAATTTTGAGTTAAAACAACCCAGCATTGTTTCAAGTGCACTCTTTGTGTTATATGCATTAAACCTCATAAAATGATATAAATCTATACATTTCCTAACCCCCATATCTTGAATTTTGTGATCATTCGCATGCATTCATAAACACATTTTCAGGGTCTTGATGTTTGTCAATAATATGAAATATTTAATCCGGAAAGGACAAAACAAATGATAATGAATGAACCCATTCATTCATTCAGTTAGCTAGGAGATTAAGTAGGCTATGTGTATTTATTTACACTCTTAAAAAAAGGTTCTATATATAACCTTAAAATATTCTATCAGCACTACGTATTTGGAACCCCTAAAAGGTTCCATATAGAACCTTTTTCCTGGTAACAAAGAACCCTAAAGTGTTCTTGAAACTTAAAAGTGTTCTCTATAGAACCTTTCGGGGTTCCAATACGTCATGAGCTGATAGAACCTTTTAAGGTTCTATATAGAACCTTTCTCTTATAAAGAGTGTAAATATAGCCTACTTCATTTATTTAACCCTATGGGGTCTGATATATATACATGCGTAGCTAAAATAAAAAAAAGTTTCTAAGGTGTACTAAAATAACTAAAACTGAGATAAAAACGGGGAACTATCTGTATAGTCCTATTTAAAGAAATGTAAAAATGAAGATACAAAACTAAAAACAGAAGGAAACATGAAAATCAAAACTAGTGAAAATAACACTGTACTGTCTGACAGCTGGATTTGAATTTATGAATTCTTATTTTGGGATTCCTGAACATTAATTGAAGGGAAATAGAAGTGACCCAAATATTAGCTATTAAGGTCATGATCAAACACTAATCGCTATTCCAGATCTCTTTTCCTACGGCTTCCTTTAAAGCCTCAGACACTTAAAGAATTCAAGAAACAGCCGCTGGCTGAAACAAATCTGAATGTCAGATATTTGACTTTCTGAAATCCAGTGCCAGTATAATGTCGTATGAATCATGCATACTTGGTCTTTGAATTCAGTTGCTCTTTGAGAAAGGAAAGCTAATAAGCGTTGCAAGCGTCCTGTAATCTCCTAGCGTTAGCATGAAGCTTCACCAATGCCAGGAGTTATTGTGCTTTTTCCCTCAGATTAGTTCTTGAAGTGTGTGTGCAGTGAAGAGCTCTCCTGATGTCCTGAACGGAAACCTCATTCCCCTGAAACACTTGACCTCACGCTGCTGTCATTCCTGACCTTCTAGACCCTCCTAGGGTCAATCACAGATAAGGTATGCGATACAAAAACGCCTAAATCTTTCAGAAACGTTGTCTTTTTTTATTATTATTTGTATGGCAGTGGTGTTAATATAAGTTACCACAGTTTACTGTGATGGGTAGAGTTCAGGGAGAGAATATACAGTTTGTACAGTATAAAAATCTCATGGAAAGTTCACATGAAAACCCATACATTTTATAATATATTCATGAGAACAGTTATTTCAAATTGCAATATTCATCGTTTTTACTGTACTTTTGATCAGAATAAAATGCAGCTCCAGTGAGCAGAAGACTTCTCTCAAAAACAATGTTACTGACCCAAAAATAAAATATATATATATATAAATACATATGTATATATATATATATATATATATACACGCATGCATGTATATTTAAGAAAAAAATATTATTTACATATAAATATTTTATATTCATATATAATATAAATTATATATATATATATATATACTACATACAGTATATACATGAAAATATTTCTTAAATATATACAAGCATGTGTGTATATTTATATATATATATATAAAAATTATACACAGTGTACCCACATGTATTATGTAAACACAAACTTTTATTTTGGAACGCAATTAATCACGATTAATTGTTTGACAGCCCATATATATATATATATATATATATATATATACATATATATATATATATATATATATATACACAGTTCATTTATTTCGGTAATTATATAGTATTATATAGACTCATTACATGCAAAGTGAGATATTTCAAGCCTTTATGGCTTAAACCCCAAATTAAAAAGTAGAGATATTGTGAAATGGTTTTCATATCTGTAAGCCATAATCATCACAATTATAACACATAAAGGCTTAGAAGTATCTCACTTTGCATGTAATGAGTCTATATAATATATTAGTTTCACCTTTTAAGTTGAATTACTGAAATAAATTAAGCTTTTGCACCATATTCTAATTTTTTCAAGTTTCACCTGTATTTATATATAAGTTTATATATATTGCTATTTTGATTAGATTTGATTATTTAGTTCAGTGTGCTTTATTTGTATTGTCAAAGCATGCACTGGTCAAATAAAAAGAGTTTAAATAATATTACAATATTAAACAATATCACCAGTTGAGGAAAAGATGATAATAATCAGTGATCATCAGTTGTGTGTTCTCATCCTTTCATCACTCCTGGCCGGCGTTTTCTCATCCACTCAACTGAAAAGAAAGCGAACCTGATCTGTATGACAGGCTTTTGGGTAAGATTCACATTAACATAAAATCCCCTCATAGCTCTACATCTGCTGTGAGTTCCATCTGGCACACATGATGTGCTCATAGATCAGCTGTCCGTCTGACGAACCGCTCTTCATTGGTGCTTCAGTGGCTTTCTGCTATTTCCTGAATGATCTAATCTCAACGTAACATTATTGCATTTGTACATATTAGTTCATGTTTCACTGTAATATTAACATGACTGTTGTTGAGCTGTTTAGTCCCAGAAGTGTAGGAACGGTCCTGTTCAGTGTTATTGTATTACTTCTGTCTGCAATCACTATTTGAAGTCTATAAACCATCACTAACACTTTACAAGGTTCCACTTGGTAACATTAGTAACTACATTAGTTAAAGACGACCTATTATCATCTTTTACATAGTCTTGATAGTTGATGTTAATGCATTAATGTTTTGTATGGGATAATTTTGTTAATCTTATCAAATGGTTTCAGAAGTTGCAACAATATTAAAATGAATAATAACGCAAATGTTTGTTTTCTCTAGCTGTGGATTTGTATGATTGTAACCTGCAGCGATTTAAGAGCAAAATTAGTTCTGTTGACATGATTGCATTAAATAATTCATCCTTGAATCACATAAATTAATGTAAATTGTTGTTTTAGATGAGAGGTGATTTAGAAAATTATCTAATTATCTAATTTTTTAAACATGAGATTTCAAATGAAGGCTGAACGATGGGTGAGCTGTCTTTAATATCTGGCCTAAGAATATGATTAAAGTTATGAAAGGCTCATGTAATAATTCCAACATTTATTTTCACAGGAAATCAACTGTAAAACATATTCCTCTCAATGCGTTCTGCACTGCCACATATTCCTCATATATATATACACAATGCTGATGGATAGCGCTATAAAATAAAACTAATTAAATGTGAAAAATGAATTGAGCTAGTATTTCATTCCCCGCATCATTACTGAGTGGAGTTAAACTATTTTAGCCATCAAAGTATTAAAGGCATAAATCAACGGTCAAATAAAAGCGTTTGCTGCTGGAGAGTTATTGTTTGAACGGAATGACAAAATCATTAGAATCAAATTTATGACCCGCGGTCAAAGAGCCCGTGAGACGTGAACGTAAACACTGGCCTCGCTAACTGATGATGTCATCAGAGCCACACACACACACACACACACACACTGAACAGATAATAAACAGATTCATCTTTACCAGCCGTCCATCAGTGTAAACCTCACAAGCGGCACTGGGAGTGTGTCGATGTTGATGACCGTAACACTTTACTATAAGGTTTCATTTTAACTAGTCACAACATAAACAACACTTCTACAGCATGTATTCATTTAAGAAGTAGTTCACTTTCAAGTAAAAAAATCCCAGATAATTTACTCACCCCCATGTCATCCAAGATGTCCATGTCGTTCTTTCTTCAGTCGAAAAGACATTATAAGGTGGTTTTTGAGGAACACACTCCAGGGTTTCTCCATGATAGTGACTTCAATTAGGTCCAAACGGGTAGAAGGTCCAAAAACGATCCAGCCGAGGAATAAGAGTCTAATACTAGTGAATTGATCGGCCATTTAAAAAATAAAATAATAATTATATACTTTTTAACCACAAATGCAAATATTGTACTATCTCTGAGATGCGTCACTCATTACGTCAAACGTTGGAAAGGTCACGCGTGACAGTAGCCGGAAAGTTATTGGGTCTCATTCATGAAACATTTGTAAATATTCGAGTAAATATGAGAGTGATTTGCGCTTAAGAGAACTTCCCGAAATCTCATCTCCTGATTCACAAATACTTCGTAAACGTCAGATGAGATAGTGAACTGTGTTTTTTTATGTTTTTTTTATTCAATCTTAACAATACAAACAGTAAGACACAAATAAAGTCATTAATACAGAATCAGTGAACTGTGTGTGTTTATAAACAGAGGGTTTTCACCGATGTCACATTGTGGGCGGTAACCCGGATGAGCGGCCATTATGGAGGCACTCGGATGTAAACAACAGCATGTACTGCACTGTTTATGTACTACTGAACACATTGTTACACTAAAAAACACAGAAAAAAACTGTGGTAGAAGCGAACTCATATAGAGAAGGACTTGTCAAGCAGGAGAGAGCGCAATATTTTGACAAACTAAAGTTAATATGTGGTAAAAGTCTGAACGAGCTAACGTTAGCTTCTCTAGCCCGTACTGCAATTCTTCCTTCTATTTCTTATTCCGACATAGGCTACGATTCAGAGATTTCAGTCCTAAAAACATGAAATCCGTTTCAAGCAGCTTTCCATATGTGTTTTAAAATCCTACTCAAATACCAGGACATATCAATAGTATCCAGCTGCAGGAGCCGCAGCACACCAGTTTCAGAACCCCAGCGCCAGAAACGGAAGCAAGGGGCAGAGTTACGCTATAACCCAGCGTCAAGTGAGGGGCGGAGCTTAGGTTCGAAGCCTAATAACGCCACCTAACGTAATTTGGAGGGTATTTACACATGAAACCGCTTTTATTGAACATGAAACCTCTATACTTATGTTAGTTATGATGCTACATTACAGTACAATAAGCATTTTAAAACATATATTACACAAAACATGATTTTGTGTAATATAATTGTATAGTTTCAGTTATCGCGTGTCATTGTATTATAAGTTACTTCCTGATCATGATGGTGAAAAAAATAATAGGCCTACTTGAAACTTATGGGCATTTTAATGTATAGTCAGTTTAATAATTTTAGCTAAGCAGTTTATACGCTACCTGTAGATTTACGAAGGTAAGACCTTTTTTATGAAGGAGTTAACTTTGTATAATAAAGCTTTGAAAGATATAAAACAAGACAAGCATAGGACATTTCAAAATTATAAACAATTCCATAACTCATTAGACCTCTGTGATATTTTACGTTCTATTTATTTATTTATTTATTTATTTATTTATTTTATTTATTTATTTATTTATTTATTTATTGTGTTTACAAAAATCTTAAATTGTTTTGAAATTGAAGATATGTATTTGTAAGATGATTTTGATTGTTTAATAAATAAGAATAAAAAAATGCATGGGTATTTTTTATAAAATACACTTTATTTCACAAGAACATGTGCAGCATGGACTCATAAATCGGATCTGAACAGTTGCGATAAACAGTGTGGACATCATTTTAGATCAGATTCCAATTAGATACAAAGAGAATTGGATTTGGACTAACAGTGTGAATATAGCCATAGTTAATACGTTAACAGTTTAGCCACAGTCAAAGCTTCATTTACACATCATGTGGCTGATGAGCTGACGCTGTGCCTTTCTCAACCACAAACTTCTTCTTTCATCAGTTTTTTGCACTCTTCTCTTTAACTTTTGACAGTCTAATACACTGTGAACTAACATCAACATGAACATTTCTATTAAATAACATTAACTAAGATAATGCTGTAATTGTTTGTGTTCATTTATGCATTCATTAATGTTAACGTTGTAAAGTGTTTCCCTTGTAAAATGAACTTTTTTTGCAAGTTTTTGCACATGAATGGAATTAAGTCAAATCTACTTAAATTGTGTAAAATTATCAAAGAGAATAAGTAACTTGGTAACACATAATACTGTTTCATTAGTTAAAATGAACTAAGAATGAATGGTTACAATATTTATTAATCTTAGTTACTGTTTTAACATTTACATTATTCATATCAAAAGTTGTATTATACACTATGAACAAACAATGAACAGCTATGCTTTTATTAACAAAGATGAATAAAAACTGTAACAAATGTTAGTTCATGTTAATACGGTACATTAACAAATGAGATCTTATTGTAAAGTGTTACCAGTAATTTTAACTCGGCCATTTAGAGTTTGTTGAGAAATTTCTACTTCACTTTGCAATACTTCGATTGAAGTACATTTTACTAACTCTTTGTTTGTAAATTTTACTCAAAATCTTCAAAAATGTCATATGTAATACTGTGCATTTTTTTAATCACTTTTATGTAAGTTGTGAATAAAATCCCATGCATACGGTGATATATTAAATCCCTTTTGTGTGTAATGCATAACTTTAATAAAGCATGAAATTATTTTTAATGTTTTCTTGAAATATCAGATGTTTGCATGTAATTTTTAAACATTTTAATCAAATCAGTGCTACCTAATGTTACTTTTAATTGAAATTAATCTATGAATACAGTGCAGGTTTGTCTGAGTGCATGAGTCAAACAAAAGCATTCATTTTCCAGTCTTTTAGTACTCCATTGTTCACATTTATACTAGTTAAATAGAAATCATTGTGATCTTATTGCACTGTAAAAATGCGCTTTATCTAATCAAAAAAATTGTGGCAACAGATTACAAGCAATATTATTAATTCAAATTAACACATTAGAAATAATTAATCAAATTAATTCCTTAAAAGTTAACCATTTAAAATGAGTAAAACTCACAAAAAACGCACACTTAAGTCACCATTATGGTTTGTTTTAAAATGACGTTTTTCTCCTTTAGTGATTCTGCTCGTTAACATCAGGTGTCTTCAATGTTGGCAATATAAAATAAATAGTTCTTAATGAATCTTTGGTGTCTGTCTGTTATTCAGATATTTTTGTTTAATTTTTTGGTGTAAACTTTACTCATTTTAAATATTTAACTTTTAAGGAATAATTTGATTAAATATTTCTCAATTCTAATTTGTTCAATTTTGCTTGTAATCTGTTGCCACAATTTTATTGATTAGAAAAAGCACATTCATTTTCACAGTGCGAATGAATGTGAAAAATGCATAAAGGAATGGTCTTTTATTGCATGTCATTGTAAGCTTTTGGGATTTTTGTAAAGTTTTAGAGAAATATTCACTACTAGCCCCGACTAAACCAAGCACAATAAACCAGCCAAACAATGCATTTGTTTCTTTAATTATTATTTATAGTTGTTCAGACACGTGTATATACAAATACAGAACTTAATTTTTTTTCTTTTCTTTTTTTCAAAAGTTTGTTCCTGTTTGTACAGTGGGAAAAAGCAAGTACAGAAGAGAAAATTAAAAACCAGCAGAACCAGTGTCATCAGAAGTACAGGAGTGAATGTGATCTGAATCAACACACACACACACACACACACACTTGATTTCTCCCGCACACTTCAGTGAGGAGAACAGAGACGCCAGAAAGGGTGTTGGTTGACTAAGGCAAGTGTGAAACACCATCACTAAATCTGTCAGAGTCAGATGAACCGAACTGCAAACAGGACACATGACATTTGATGGAATGAAATCCAAAGAAATCAATTTTAAATAATGCATTTCATTTTTTCAGTGTGAATTATCCATACACACTATCTAGAAGCATTAGAATCATTTTTTAATTACTATTTTTTAAAAATTAGAATTCAGCAAATTCCTTTTCCTGTCAATCTAATTAATATTTCAATTCTACTTCCTGTTCAGTTCAAATTCACACACAAGAGCTGACCGTGTGAATGTCACTCAACCCTGACAGAGAGTCAAGACTCGCTCACACCAAGGACGAGAACTACAGGTGAAACTCGAAAAAATACAAATATGGTGCAAAAGGTCATTTATTTCAGTAATTTAACTTAAAAGGAGAAACTACACTCTAAAAAAATGCTGGGTTGTTTTAACCCAGTTTTAGGTAAAATATGGACAATTACATTTTTAAATGACATTTTTAACCCAATGGCTGGGTTTGTCCATATTAGACCCAAAATTGGTTTAAAACAACCCAGCATTTTTTTAGAGTGTATAATGCTGGGTTGTTTTAACCCAAAATTGGGTCAAATATGGACAAACCCAAATGTTGGGTTAAAAATGTCATTTAAAATTGTAACCCAACTTCAACTTGCACCTGTACATTTTTTTTGGGTTTGTCCATGTTTGACCCAAATTTGGGTTGAAATAACCAAGCATTTTTTAGAGAATAATATATTATATAGACTAATTACATGCAAAGTGAGATATTTCAAGTCTTTATCTGTTATAATTTTGATGATTATGGCTTAAACCCCAAATTCAAAATTAGAATATTGTGAAATATCGATTTTCATATGTGTAATCCATAATCAGTCACAATTATAACAAATAAAGGCTTGAAATATCTCACTTTGCATGTAATGAGTCTATATAATATATTAGTTTCACATTGATGAACGTTTGCACCATATTCTATTTTTTCTAATAACCATAAAGATATAGTTCTACAAAATGTATATAACGATAATGACAAACAATATGGTTGTAATCAGAATCCATCCTGCTTTAAGAGCTTGTGTATTTAAAGGGACAGATGAAGAAATTGCAGCACGTATAGAATAACTGACGTGTGCAACGCTGATATCGTTATCGTTATGGTTTTTGGTGTGAACGGGCTTCAGTCTGTAGCGCTCTGTTGACGTGGACTGATGGCAGATGATTTATTCTCAAAATCATTGAAAGAAACAAAAGAACAACAACTCAAGAACCTTCAGCAAAACATTATGAAGTAGTGCTAGACGCGCGTTAGCCGAAGCGCTTTGTGCAAAACGACACAACTCTCCTGTGTAACGTTCTCATTTCAGTGGAACTACGACACACACTTACGGGGTGAGAAGAAAGACTAACATTTCACAGAACATGTCGAGAAAAGAAGAGGTGAAAACAGCCAAAAGAACACTTTATTTAACGTTTTTTTATCTTTATCAAGTCCATGCACATGCCACGTTATGAACCCAGCAAGTTCCTTCCATTAAAAAACACAGACGACTCGGAAACCGTCGCTCCTCTTCTCATCGCATCCTCACGGGAAATGAAAAACTATGCCAGGAGATTTAAAAAAAACAGAAAGGTAGATGAAGCGTTCCTATTGGCCAGAGGGCCTCAGGAACAGAGTTCAAAAGTGTCCACTCATTGGCTGCAGAAAACGTTGCATTTGTCGTATGCATTCACTTCCAACATTTTACTCAGTTTTTTTTTTTAAAAACATGTGAATCAAATTAATACCTTAATATCAAACATTATGTACAACACATTTTGATCATAACATTTAATGCGGTATCCAGTAATAACATATAACAATGATGCTGAATAATAATAATTAATAATTAATCATAATCAATGTTTTATGAAGTGTCTATTTTTTTTCTTGTCCTCCAGAAAGGTACAAAAAACAAGTAGTATTCTAACACTATAATGTTATGTTTTCGACTACTTCAGGATACACAGTATCCATTTAATACGCTGATTCTTGTTTCCCAGTTCAAAGTGTGTACAAAGCATGGTATTAATGGTAATAATTGGAGTACAAATGATTACAAATACTACTGAAGCTGATTTTCAAAAGTTTCCTTCATAGTGTAAAACCATGAAATCGGAGCACATATGGTGTGTTTCCTCTCAGTCCTGACGCCGCGAAGCAGAGCTGCGGGAATCGCACTGTTACTGTTCACACAAAAACAAACGAAACGCAGTGGATCTCCGAGAGCGTGGCAGGACCAGCAGAGCCAAACAGGCCTATCGAGAAGCAAAAAGGCAGAAAACATTTTCCGATTTGCGACTGTTTGAAAAGTCCACAGTTTTGTTTTATTGTCAGGAATGCGTGTATTCTCTGACTGGGTGACGAGACTCTCCGTCTATTTCAATCTTGAAGCTCGTGAGGGTCTTCCACTCACACACTGACGGAGGGAGAGACCAGGCAAACACGTTTAAAGTCTATTTGGGTTAATCTCACAAAAAACATGTCCGGATCACATTTCACCAGATCACAAAGTTACACTCTAAAAATGCTGGGTTGTTTTAACCCAACTTTGGGTAAAATATGGACAAACCCAGCAATTGGGTTAATTTTTTTTTAACTTTTAACCAAATGTTTGGGTTTGTCCATATTTGACTCAAAGTTGGGTTAAAACAACCCAGCATTTTTAGAGTGTACATTTTTCATAAAGAAATTGAAGCCTGTTGGCATTGTCTTCATTGAGCAATCAATGTGAATCGTTTGTATTCCTCGCTTTTAAGTCGATTTGGATAAAAGCGTCTGCTAATGAAATGCTAATGGTTTCATTTGAATACATTAGTTAGTTAACAACAAAAAATTACTTAATTAATTTCAACATTCTTAAAGTGATTCTTAATCATCTCTCATGACATCTAAATACTTCACCAGTTAAGCTGAAGTGTGTGTTTGTTGCACTACTGATCAATCTAAAAAATGCTGGGTTGTTTCAACCCAAACTTGGGTCAAATATGGACAACCCAATGTTGGGTTAAAAATATAATTTAAAATTTAAACCCAACTCCAACTTTCACTTTCAACTGTAATATTACTGTAAATTACATTTTTAACCCAACAGTTAGGTTTGTCCATATTTGACCCAAATGTGGGTTGAAACAACCCAGCCTTGTTTAGAGTGGTCACCAAACGGAAGAGCCAATGAAGGTTTTAAAAGTGTGCACTGGGTTGTTTTAACCCAAATGTGAGTCAAAAACCCCAAATGTTGGGTTAAAAATGTAATTAAAAATTTTAATCTAACTTTCACTTTCAACTGTATTTATTTATTTATTTTTACATTTTTAACCCAACATTTTTGTGTTTTGTTTTGCATAACTGTTCACTCTAAAAAAATGCTGGGTTCAAAATTTGGTTCAAATATGGACAAACCCAAATGTTGGGTTAAAAATGTAATTTAAAATTTTAACCCAACTTTCACTTTTAACCCAACTTTTTAATTACATTTTTAACCCAGCATTTGGGTTTGTCCATATTTTACCCAAAGTTAGGTAGAAACAACGCAGTATGAGAGTGTCACCAAACGGAAAAAGCCGATGAAGGTTTTAAAAGCACTCTAAATAATTCTGGGTTGTTTTAACCCAAATTTGGGTAAAATATGGACAACCCAAATGTTGGGTTAAAAATGTAATAAAAAAATTACAGTTGAAAGAGAAAGTGGAAGTTGTGTTCAAATTTTAAATTACATTTTAACCCAACATTTGGGTTTAACCCAACTTCAACTTTCACTTTCAACTGTAAAATATTTAATTGCATTTTTAACCCAACATTTCGGTTTGTACATATTTGACCTAAATTTGGGTTGAAATAACCCAGCATTTTTTAGAATGTGTATTTTAAGGGAATTTTATAGATAAATAATGAAGATTCAGTCAGAGGAATGAAAGGTTTGTCGAGTGAAAACCAGCCATAGACAATAGAGTGCCATTAAGTGTTTAAAGGGCAATAAAATATTATATTTGCTCCGCAAACTCACATGACATGGTCTTATAAAATGTTTCATAAAAATCATAGTTTTAGAGATAACATCCTCAGATTTGAAATGAAGCATAACCACACTTGTGGCTTCAGCTTCATTGTTTTTTCATTTAAAATATACATTGTTCATATTTTAAATGTCTGCTTATACTATATAGAGTTTACAGTTCAAGACTCAGAATTACCATAATTAAAAAGTATCTTAATCTTGAACTGTGTTTGCTTTCTAAATATATGTTGGTTATGTGTCTATTCAGATGGACTTTTGAACAGCAACCTTTGACCTTTATGCCCTACTTACCAAAATAGGGGTGTGGGAAAAGGGTTAATATGAATATTTTGATTATATTTACAATGCAATGCAAACCAATCTTAATGGTTAAAACAGTTTTCATTTTGTTTATGTAAAATGTAAATTCTTATTTTTGTCTTGATTCTGGTATGAAATATGGTGTTCTTGACAGTTTTGGTGAGATTCGCCCATCGGTTGTTCCTCCATCATATGTAAGGCTGTCAGAAGAGAATGCCCATGTTATAATGTCTTGCGTATGTCGCATCAGCATATGAAACGAGTCAGAATTGCACTGATTAACAGCTACAGAACAAACAAATGCATTAATGAAAAACAAATAAATCTTCACTTTATTTCCCCCATCGAAATGCTGAATTTGAAGCACTTCCAGGAGATATTAGTATGGTGTACGGTATAAGGCCTATTCAAACAAACGCTGGATATGAAACGGGAAAACATGTGAAGTCCCTTTCGATATTTGGTTCCTAATAGAGTCGGACACACAGTTATGACAAGAACAGAATTTCCATGATCCGTCAATGTTGATATCTCATATCAATTGATAAAAGGTCATAGGAAAAATATAGATATTTATGTTGCAGTTAAGTTTATCTTACAAAATACAAAATCATTGTTTTCAGTGGTGTGGTCTACTAAGATAAGTCCCTCAAATTGCTGTATGAGAATCAATTCCCAAATTCACACAAATCAGATTATTAGACTAACACACTCATCTTTCCTTCTATATTGGGGAAGATCCATGCGACAGAAGTGCATAACCAACCGATCTCTTCCAATCAATTTGTTAAGAGAAGGCAGACGAAGGACGAAAGGCAAGAAGTCTTTGTATATGTATCTAGCTAACAGCAGAGCCGGTGAACTCGGTTTAGGTTTGATGCTAATGTCTGTTTTACGTGACACCTTCAACTCGAACAATTACTCACAGGGGTTCGGCGTTTCCTAACACTCGACTCTAATTACCGACAAAAGAGTCCAATGGACGCGAATGAAACGCTCTCTGGATCTTCAGACTCCGCCCCCTTCCTCCAGCAGCCAATCCCCCGTGAGCGGCCGTCAAAGTCGATTGGTCGGTTGGTTAAACTGGTGATCTGCATTTCTTCTTTGCACGGCTAATCGACTTTTCCTAATAAAAGACAGCGAAAGACCACTTAAATATTTGGAAAACAAAAGAAAAGCAAGAGCAGAAGTGTTCCTGGTGGATCTCCAAGCCCTCGGTCCGCTGTGTTGTGTTTCCGCAGGGCTGATTCAGGGTCAGGTGAGGGGCTATAAGGTGAGGAACACAGAGATGCACAGCAGCAGGAGGGCCAGTAGGGGGCGTGACGTCTGGTGTCGCAGGCCTGAAGTCGACACGTCGCTCCGGGATGGTTCGGCCTCGATGACTGGTGTCGATCTAGAAATGAGGAGATGGACGATAGAAATGATAGAAATGAACATTTGATCGAACTCGTCAGGGGTTTATAGTCAGGCAAGACACTACAAGACGCTTTTCATGCTATGGTCAATTTTGAGATGTCAATTCTGATGTCAATGTCGCAATTCTGACTTTATAACACGCAATCGCGACTTTACTATATATATCACAATTCTGACTTTAAAACACACAATTGCGACTTTACTGTATATCTCGCAATTCTGACTTTATATCTCGCAATTCTGACTTTATAGCACGCAATTCTGACTTTATATCTCGCAATTCTGACTTTATGAATCACGGCAATTCTGACTTTATATATTCACGCAATTCTGACTTTATATCATCGCAATTCTGACTTTATATCTCGCAATTCTGACTTTTATATCTCGCAATTCTGACTTTATATCGCAATTCTGACTTTATATCACGCAATTTTGACTTTATATCTCGCAATTCTGACTTTATAACACGCAATTGCGACTTTACTGTATATATCACAATTCTGACTTTAAAACAGGCAATTGCGACTTTACTGTATATCGCAATTCGGACTTTATATTGCAATTCGGACTTTATAACACCAATTGCGACTTATATCACGCAATTCTGACTTTATATATAGAAATTCTGACTTTATAACACGCAATTGCGACTTTACTGTATATATATATCACAATTCTGACTTTAAAACACGCAATTGCGACTTTACTGTACATCTTGCAATTTTGACTTTTATATCACGCAATTTTGACTTTATATCTCACAATTCTGACTTCATGACACGCAATTGCGACTTTACTGTATATATCACAATTCTGATTTTTAAACAGGCAATTGCAGACTTTACTGTATATCTCGCAATTCGGACTTTATATCTCGCAATTCGGACTTTATAACACACAATTGCAACTTTATATCACGCAATTCTGACTTTATATCTCGCAATTCAGACTTTATATTCGCAATTCGGACTTTATGTATAGAAATTCTGACTTTATAACACGCAATTGCGACTTTACTGTATATATATATCACAATTCTGACTTTAAACACGCAATTGCAACTTTACTGTATATCTCGCAATTCTGACTTTATATCTCGCAATTCGGACTTTATAACACACAATTGCGACTTTATATCACACAATTTTGACTTTATATCTCACAATTCTGACTTTATATCTCGCAATTCGGACTTTATATCACGCAATTCTGACTTTATATCTCGCAATTCTGACTTTATTTCACGCAATTCTGACTTTATATCTCACAGTTGTGAGAAATAAAGTCAGAACTGCAAGATAAAAAGTCGCTTTTTTATTTTTCATTCTGTGTCGAAAACAAGCTTGAGCTTCCATACAAAACCAGGGAAAAAAACAGAAAATACTAAAATTGAAAAAATACTAAAACTTTCAAATTAAATAAAAAACATACAATATAAAAATAAATTTCGAAATATTAACAAAATCTACAATAAAATCTCAATGATGGCGCCATGCAGTCTGAAGTAACCCAGAATCTGCTGGATGGAAGCCTCAGTTATAATGAAGGCAGGGCTGTTGGAGCTCGTTTATTGGTGTAGACACACAGACAGCGGTTATCATCAGCGAGCGTGATATGGCTTTGGAAAGCACACGGTCTCAGTGGAGTCTGAGGACGTCAGTGTGGACACAGACAGGTGTGACGCTAAAAGAGACAGATAAATATGCTTGGGAGGACAGAGTAGTTTGCTGGCTCGTTCAGGCGGGCAGACAGACACCTTCAGCCTCTCAGTGGGAATCTGGACTAATAAATCAATGCCTCCACCATGACACTGCGTGTGTGTGTCTGTGTGTGTGTTTGCAAGGTGAAACTGCACGATAAAACAATACTGTGTTAATCTACACTGACATTATCAGCGGTGGTAATTGATATAAGCATGCATTTGAAAAGTTTTTAATTGACACACACTTTGTTTTCTGTGTTCAAAGTCAGACATTTTCATTAAAATTGTCCAGCATTTTCTGTTTGTTTGCCCCCAAATTCTGTTTAATTCCATTTTAATAGTTTAATTACTTTCAATTTAATTGATAAAAATAATTTTTTAAAATTGTAACGATAATAGTGAGCTATTTAAAGAGCTTTTTAAAGAAACTCTGTTGTGTTTTAATAATTCTGTGTTTTATGATTTAATAAAAAAATGTAAAAAGGTGGTAGACAAAAAAACGCATAAATCTTTAATCAATCTTTGAGTAATTGATTAAACAATTGAATAAAAATGTAATCAAATGAAATCTAAACAATTTAGTAAACAATTGACACCCTATAAAAAGGTTGATAATTCGAAAATACTACAGGTTTCCTACTAACACAAAGCTTAACGCTAAATCCTGAAGTGTTCCTTTTCTCTTTGTCTATTTCATCACATCTCGAATTTGAATGCAGATCCAATGTTTGATCATGTCACCATGAAAGTCACGGCTACTGTGACAGTAATGGCAATAAATATTACGAGGCGATAGTCGTGCATATGCTAGTAAGTGCCATGTGTTGGGATGTAATGGGTTTTATCAAGCAGAAGCCAAAGCAAGCTTGGCATCGTTCCATGTGACTCCTTAGAGAGCCAAACACTAATTTGGCACAAAAACATTGTGGATATCTGAGTTTTGTATCTTGATTCTCACCACAGCCAACATGCATGAATATACTGACGCATTGTGTAAATGCAATTCATGCATTTCAGCTGGAAGGCATGATAGACACTGACTGACTGAAGCTTTTGTCTCACTGAAAGGTCACATGGCTAATTTCTGGTCACTTAATTGCATGTTCACATGGTGATGTCGACAGCTATTACAAGAGAATGCATTATTAATACGATGTGTACCTCATGCATAAATAAATAAAGCAGTCTTTTTGTGGTCTGAAGTGTCAGAGAAGCCGCGGGCGCAACTCAAATCCTCAACATAAAGGTACATTAAAGCAACAACACACACACACACATGCACAGAGTGATTAGAGGAATTAAAGGACAGAGGACAAAGCCAAGGTGATTTCAAGCCATACTGACCTCTTGGTTCTAATGCATTGTCTACTTTGTCATCGACAAAAGCGCGGTCATGAACGCCTATGGTTTCTCGCAGCCATCTACAAAAACAGAAGAAATGAAAAAGATACTGTAAGCCAGTCATGTTAGTGATAAATCAGCAGCCCAACCCACCTGCCAATCAAAGGAGAGCCTGTGACATCACACACAAGCATTGTGAGGCATTGAAAGAAGCTCTGAAAGAATCATACGTGTGTGTGTATGTGTGTGTTTTATAATCAATGACACTTACTTGGTGGTCTCACAAACACTTTCAGCTTGAGGCACGACCTTCTCCCAGTTTCTGTGATCATGGATGCTGTAAAACACAAAGAACAGATAAGCAGGGGCGAGTCACACACACACCTAACAAGAGGAAGATATCTTCTAAGTGTGTCACTACACACACACTATGAGGCTGAGGCTTGTGGGTGTATTTTGTGGTCTGAAAGAGGAAATTGGCCCGTTCCTGAGGAATCTGAAGGGTGTGTACACACACACACGCACACGCACGCACGGCGCCTGCAGGGTGAAGAAAGCAACGTCACGCTGTCATTTGTGGTTTTCTGTCACTCGTAGTCAGTCTGATGGTTTATCAGCCAGGACTCGAGAGTTATGAGCACAAATACACCAGACTGAAGTCAAAAGAGGAAAATCACACTGAAATTATAGAGTGACTTCATCTCTGGTTATTTTTAGACAAACATGTGTTTCTTGAATGATGCATTTAAAGGTCAAGTAGGCAAATAAGATCCTCCACATTTTCTCAACTCTTTCTCCAAGACGGAAACTAAATGTGGTGATGTGCAGAGCCGGACTAAAGTACATTTACTTTAGGATGGTACTTAAAGGGATAGTTCACTTTGAAATGAATATTTGGTATGTTTTAGCTTACCTCAGGGGCATCCAAGATGTAGGCGTCTAATCTTTTAATATACCATCATCTTGCCCTTTAGGGACCAAGCGTAATCTCAACAATATCTCTAATTGTGCTTAAATCAGCCAAAATGCTAAAGATCTCAATATGAACTCAAACATCTCAAATTCGACCAAAATATCTAAAATAGCAACTCACGAAATGACTTAGGGTTTCTGCAGGTATCTTCAAATTAAATGTAATGCCTTTTTAATGCCTTTTAATGCCATTTTAAAATGTTTTAATGCCATATACGACCCATGACTAACCATATATATATATATATAAATATATATACACAGATGCAATGATTAATGCATCCATGGCCCGAATACAATTATAAAATATGATTTTAAAATTGATCTATAACATCGACTATGCAATACACTTTAATTTTGCTAGTGCTTATAAAATTAGGAGAGAGTATAAAATATAAAATATTTGGAGAGAGAGAGGCTTATAATGTGACAATTTATTTTACAATTGAAGGCTATATTCAAATTCATTTATATAAAATTATCTTCAAAACTATAAAAAAAAATAATGCCAGTATGAATCAGATTTAATGATTTTTAATGCTTTTTAAGGCCTTAATTTTCACAAAATCCATTTAAGGACGTTTAATGCTTTTTAATGCCCACGGAAACCTTATGACTTAATTAAAAATAAATATACGAAGAAATGTAAAAAAGCAAAAATACATAAATAAATACATAAATAAATATACAAAGAAATGTAAAAGAGTACAAATAAATGAGTATTTATACTTTTATTTCCTTATTTATGTATACGTATTTTTTTCACACATTTATTTATTTATTTTTATTTATAAATGTATTAATTTCCACTTTTATTTATTTCCACATTCATTTATGTATTTATGTTTTTATGTCTACATTTATTTATTTCTTAATGTATTTATTCTAGGGCTGTCAAACGATTAATTGTGATTAATCGCACCCAAAATAAAAGTTTGTGTTTACATAATATATGTGGGTGCACTGTGTATAATTATTTTATATACCGGTATATAAATACACACACATGCTTGTATATATTTAAGAAATATTTTAATGTATATACTGTATATAGATTTCTATATAATTTATATTATATATAAATATTTTATAAATAAATTAAAAAAAATCTTAAATATACATGCAGGTGTGTATATATATATATATATATATATATATATATATATATATATATATATATACATACATATATATATATACATATATATATATATATATATATATACATATATATATGTATATATATATATATATATATATATATACATACATACAAAATAATTATACACAGTGCACCCACATATATTATGTAAACACAAACTTTTATTTTGGATGCGATTAATCGTTTGACAGCCCTAATTTATTCATTTTTGATTAAGTCAGCTTTGGCATTTCACATGCAACGGTCAATATTATACTCATTAATTACTATTTTTATTTGTGCATAATAATTTCAGGAGAAAAGCAACAAATCCGACAGTTGAAAATCCCTGAAATATAACTGTTCCTCCCGTCTCAATACTGAGTCTCTTCATGTTATTCTGTGAGCTTTATTAAGATAGACAGCACAGAGCAAGTTCAACGTTTGGACTAATTAAGGCTAATTACTCTCAAAATGGGATTTGCTTCTGTGATGGTTGGTGTAAATGTGGTGTGGCGCTCGTCCCTGGATGTGCATTACAGTTTCCTACTTGATTTGATCTTTTATATAAAGGCTATTATGAAAGTAAATTGTATCAAGATTGCTTCAGTACTGATGTCCCACAAGACAAACTCTTAAAAAGTGAACATTATTTCTCAAGATTTAATTGCAAAATATTACACCTAGTCAGAATCTTTCATTGAGCATATCGACTATCAAACTGTCATACACTGATAAAACTGTGTGTGTGTGTGTGTGTGTGTGTGCTGAAATGCATTACACTCTATTCTGATCAGTATTCTGTGGCGTTTGAGTTTATTAATGGAATAAAACGAACACCTGAAGCATGTCATGAGTGTCACACGGGAAGAGCCGAATAAACCATCAACAGATAAACAGAGAAATAAATGACAGTCAGTGCTCACGAAACTGGACTTTCACAGCAGTAACAACATTTCTTTGTTTCTTCGGGTCAGATTTGGTTGAGTCTGACCTACGAATTTGTCTTGCTAACTATTTTATGCGTTCAATCCCTGGAGAGTGACATCACATCCTGTTGATCATATTTGTGTTGAATCCAAAACTGTTAGATGCATTAAATTGATAAAAAGTGACAGTAAAGACGTTTATAATGTTATAAAAGATTCTATTTCAAATAAATGCGATTCTTTTGAACTTTCTATTCATCAAAGAATCACAGCATCACAGTTTCCACAGAAATATGAACATCGATAATAATCAGAAATGTGATCAGTGATTTCTGAAGGATCATGTGACACTAAAGACTGGAGTAATGATGCTGAAAATCACAGGAATAAATTACACTTTACTATATATTCACATAGAAAACAGATGATTTACATTATAATAATATTTCACTATTTTTCCTGTATTTTTGATCAAATAAATGCAGCGTTGGTGAGCAGAAGAGGCGTATTTGGGAAAGTTTAGACAGGTTTTCCAGTGCACTCTGGATTGTGCCGTAATGAAACGAACACATTTCCAGGAACTCCGCCTGCATGAGGCTTAATAATCAAACAAATTTTCCGATTGTAAATCTGGCAAGCAAATGCTCCTGTCAGAGTCGGCCCACCCTTCGGGCAAGTAAGCTAATCAGCATTTATTTCATTTGACAAAGACAACATTCGAACGCAGAGCTATTAAATATGCAGCGCTCTCGTTCTCCGCTGTAGCCGGCGGCGGATCTTTCTCAATTTGTCCTCATCCATAAAGAGCCTCGACTAAGAGCATCAGCGGAGAGGAAGAGCGTTCTTTAGTGCTTCTGTCTCTCATCATACACATGCAAATCAAAGAGAAAGAGTGTGTGTGTGTGTGAGAGAGAGAAATATATTTAAGTGTTTCAGCTTCACATATGTATACTAAGTTAGTCAATTACACAACCGCATACATTTTATGTAGTTAGTTTTTATAGACTAGAAGTTAAATGGAATTAAAACGTAAAATGTGTTGTTAAAAAGACCCTTACAAAGACAGATGTACATTAGCATTTAGTGACCAGAATACACTGTACACTGAAAAAGGAGTATTTTTTTCTTACAAATATCTTTTTTTATAAATATCTAAAAAATACAAATCTGCCAATGGGCTAAGAAAAAATATCTTAATGTAAACGCAAAATAAGATTTTTTTCTTCAGATAATTTTTCTGGTTTTAAGCAAAACGCACTTAATTTAGATTCTCTTCAAGCATCTAACTAGATGCGATAGATGCGTATTTGACGCTCTATCGCGTTCTGTCTGAACACACCATAAGAATAGCATTTGTTGCAGTGTATCTCTGAGGCTTGAAGATGCAGGACATTTTTCACCTAACAATCAAGCACAAAAAACACCCCAGCAACACCCTGGCAACCACCCAGACCACCCTAACTGGATAGCAACACACATGGCAGCAGAACACCCTACCAACTACACCACAAATAATACCCAAACAATCACACAGAAACACCCTGGCAATCACACAGAGCATCCCTAGCATCTGCATAGCCACACACTAGAAACTGTAACACCCTGGCAACTAGCCAGAACACCTTAGCAACCACATAAAACACCCTAGAAGCTGCATAGCAACACCTTGCCAACCATACAGAATACCCTACCAACCACCTGTTAGTAACACCCTAGCAACCAAAAAACACTGTAGGAACCACATAGCAACACCCTGGCAACCACACAGAACACTCTTTTAACCACATAGCAACATCCTGGGAACAAACCAGAACACCCTAGCAACCACACAAAAACCCCACAACACAAAGTACATCCTAGCAACCACAAAGAACAATCACAGAACATCCTTGCAACCACCAGAATCAAACAGCAACACCCTGGCAACCAAACGTAACACCCAAACAACTGCATAGCAACACCTTGGCAACCACACAGAATACCCTACCAACCACCTGTTAGTAACACCCTGGCAACCAAAAGAACACTGTAGGAACCACATAGCAACACCCTGGCAACCATACAGAACACTCTATTAACCACATAGCAACATCCTGGGAACAAACCAGAACACCCTAGCAACCTCACATAACCCTCAACAACCAAAAAGTAAAACCCTGACAATTGCAGATAAAATCCTTGCAACTACCAGAACAACCTAACAACTAAATAGCAACAGTCTGGCAACCACCCTAGTAACTGCATAGCAACGCTCCAAGATATTAACTAATGATTTTTACAATGGAAACTAATCAATCAAAGACTTACTTAAGCTGGAAACGTTTTTTTCTAGATCTGCTGTACAGCCAAAACAAGCTTTGTTGCATTATTTTCCTGTTATCACTGTAAAGCTGCTTTGAAACAATCTGTATTTGACTCTGACAACCACACAGAACACCCTAGCAACTGCATAGCAACACAGAATACCCTAACCACATGTTGTAGCAACACTATGGCAACCACAAAAATACTCCAGGAACCACAACATTCTCGCAACCAACCAGAACACCCTAGCAACCAAACAAGAACCCCAGCAACCACAAAGAACATCCTAGCAACCACAATACAGCAACCACATAGAACAACCGCACAGAACATCCTTGCAACCACCAGAATCAAACAGCAACAGCCACACCCTGGCAACCAAACATAACACCCTAGCAACTGCACAGCAAAACCCCGACAACCACAGAGAATCCCTAGTGTATAGCAGTGAGTTACGCACAACCGTCATCAATCAGAACGTAAAAATCTAGTCATTGAGATACTGTCTGAAACATGAGACGCGGATGAACACGCACACACATATGCATGCGCACACACACACTCTCTAAATGAGGACATTCCATATACGTAATAGTTTTTATACAGTACAGACTGTTGGTCACTCCTAGGTATAAGTATGTCCCCAAAATATAGTTACTGTAAGTAGGCGCACACACACACACACACACACACGAGAGATCTAATTCCTGCCAATTGCACTGTTATCTAGAGAGAACACATTGTGATTTAATGTGCTTTTAATTTCAACAAGACACCAGAGACTCTCGTCATTACAACAATAAAACACATGAATTTCACAATTTTAGGAGCCACCAAGAACATCCTCTCCAATATAATAATTCAATCAATATTTACTGTATATGTTGGTGTTTTCATTCAGAATACACAGATGTGTTTCAATAGCCGTCAGTGGAGAAAGATAGTCAAGAAAGAATGATTATAACAGGACCTCAGACATTTACTGATGCACTTGAGTTTATGCGTGCGTGTGTGTGTTTGTAAGTGTGGGTGCAGGTGTGTTTGTGTGTGTATGAGATGATCTGCTCACAGTGACGCTCTTTGGCAGTGTCTCTCAGTAAGTGTAACGTGTCTGGCAGCTCCGGGCCGTTTGCCACCGAATGTTACAGTCTCACACACACACACACACACAGGAAGAGGAGAACAGCGGGAAGTGTTGCGACCCAGAGGATCAGACAGAACAAAACAAAGAGAAGGAAAAGGTTCCATGTCATAACTCCTGATAATGTTGATGCGCTCCTTCACTGCAGGAGAACAGACGACACACAGGAGTCTGGAGGAGAAGTGACGCGTGTCTCAGCTCATACACACAAATCATAAACTCAATACATGAAACACCATTAAACTGATCATCGTTAACATGACAACCAGGGTCAGGCGAAATACAGAATTTAGGAATGCGTGAGTCATACTACAATTTAATTGGCCTCAGCTTACAAGATGTTGAAATTTATTTGATCAAAATACAGTAAAAACAGTGAAATATTATTATAATCTAAATCAGCTGTTTTCTATTGGAGCTTGTCTTCGCCACAGAATTAAAAATAAAAAGGTAATTGTGACTTTTTATCTCACAATTCTGACTTTTTTCTCACAATTGCCAGATTTAAAGGCAGAATTTATTGATATAAAGTCGCAATTGCGTGATAATGTCAGAATTGCGAATATATAAAATCACAATTGCGTTTTATTAAGTCAGAAGTGCGAGATATAATCAGGAAGAATTGTGTGATTCAAAGACCAAATTGCGTAATATAAAGTCAGAATTGTGAGATATAAAGTCAGAATTGCGTAATATAAAGTCAGAATTGCGTAAATATAAAGTCAGAATTGCGAGATATAAAGTCAGAGTTATGTGATATAAAGTCAGAATTGCGAGATATAAAGTCAGAAGTGCGAGATATAATCAGTAAGAATTGTGTGATATAAAGACCAAATTGCGTGATATAAAGTCAGAATTGCGAGATATAAAGTCAGAATTGCGAGATATAAAGTCAGAATTGCGTGATATAAAGTCAGAATTGCGTGATATTAAGTCAGAAGTGCGAGATATAAAGTCAGAATTGCGAAGATATAAAGTCAGAATTGAGATATAAAGTCAGAATTGCGTGATATAAAGTCAGAATTGCGTGATATAAAGTCAGAATTGCGAGATATAATCAGAAAATTGTGAGATATAAAGTCAGAATTGCGTGATATAAAGTCAGAATTGCGAATATAAAGTCAGAATTGCGAGATATAAAGTCAGAATTGCGTGATATAAAGTCAGAATTGCGTGATATTAAGTCAGAAGTGCGAATATAAAGTCAGAATTCCGAATATAAAGTCAGAATTGATATAAAGTCAGAATTGCGAGATATAAAGGTCAGAATTAAGAATATAAAGTCAGAATTGAAATATAAAGTCAAAATTCCGATATAAATAAACTGTGATATATAAAAGAATATAACATGAGAGAATTGCGAGATATAAAGTCAAAATTCCGAATATGAAGTCAAAATTGAGAATATAAAGTAAGAATTGTGTGATATAAAGTCAGAATTGCGAGATATAAAGTCAGAATTAGCGAAATATAAAGTCAGAAATGCGAAGATATGAAAGTCAGAATTACAATATAAAGAATCAGAAATATGTAGAGATATAAAGTCGGAATATGCGAAAATTAGAATATAAAATGTCAGAATTTAGAAGATATAATAAAGTCCGAAAAATGTGTGAAATAAAAAATCTAAGATATATCAAATCAGAATTGCGATTATAAAGTCAGAATATAGCTGAGATATAAATGTCAGAATAAATGCGAAATTGAATTAAATTGTCAGAAATTGCGAAAATTGAAAAATATGAAAATGTGACAAGAATTGCGAAAGATATGAAAGTCAGAATTGCGAAAAATATAAAAGTCAGAAAAATTGCGAGATATAAAGATCAAGAATTGCGAGATATAAAGTCAGAATTGTGAGATATAAAGTCAGAATTGTGAGATATAAATCAGAATAATGTGATGATATAAAGTACAGAATTGTGAGATATAAAGTCAGAAATTGTGAGATATAAAGTCAGAATTGTGAGATATAAAGTCAGAATTGTGAGTATAAAGTCAGAATTGTGAGATATAAAGTCAGAATTGTGAGTATAAAGCTATTCTAAGGGAAAAATCTGCAATTGCGAGTTTATGTCTCATAATTCTGATAAAAGATGTCAGAATTTTGAAGATGTAAACTTAAAATTGTGAGATACAAAGTCTCAATTCTGTCTTTTTTTCTCGCCATTGCGACTTTATTTCTCGCAATTGTGAGATATAAAAGTCACAATAATTATTTTTTTAATTCAGTGGCGGAAACAAACTTCCATAGTTCTCTATGTGAATATATAGTAAAGTGTAATTTATTCCTGTGATTTTCAGCATCATTACTCCAGTCTTCAGTGTCACATGATCCTTCAGAAATCACTCTAATATGAGGATCTGATGATCAAGACACATTTATGAATATTATCAATGTTGAAAACAGTTCATATTTGTGTGGAAACTGTGATATTTTTTTCAGGATTCTCTGATAAATAGACATTTTCAAAAGAATCTTTTGTAACATTATAAATGTTGTTACTATCACTTTATATCAATTCATTCATCCTCGCTCGTTAAGAAAAATAGCATAGGCAATCTATTTTTCATTATGATATATTCACTTTTAAACAGTTTTTCATTAATTTTAACTGACAACAGTTCCAGTTGAATTTGTTGATGTGTCGATTTTGAACTTCCTGATTAATGTTCTCGAGTCAGGATTGAGTATTTCCTTCTGAAAGGCCCCGGCCGCATCACTTCCAGCATCTCTCAAACCGGCAGCAGTCAATAGACGGTCACAGGGAAGGTAAACCCTGATTTAATAAGTGTACGTAAGATCATAACCCCCCGCGTCTCCAAACCACATCCAGATTTTCCAATTCCACTCGCGTCAGACGCAAAACGTGATTCATTCTCCTCTCATCCACTGAATCTCTCCAGTAATATTGGATTTGGAGACCTTAAGAGATTAAAATCCATCCTTAAATTCACAATATTAGAAAAAGATGCTGTCTCAAGCGTTTCACAGTGGGGGTCCGCTGACCCGTGCCCTGACCTTTGACCTGAGAGACACACACTCACACAGCTCATACTGTATTCAGCTCAACACACTGCAGATGTGAACATCACTGAATAACGTCCTGTGTTTTACATTTTCACCGTCCCTTTCAAGAAAAATAGCGTTTGTGATGTTCTTCCTGTCTGGTTTTCCAGCACAAAATATCTAACCATTATTAAATCAAGAGATAATTACTGGAGAAGTGAGATATTAAGACTGGAAAATGTATCAAAATGAAGAGTCAGAAAAATAAACTTGATTCAAAGTGAAAACAAATTATTTTTCTGACCCCATTAGCAGATATTTGTTCTTGTTTTAGGCACAAATTAGCTTAATTTTAATATTTTTTTCAGAAAACAAGACGTTATAGTCTTTAGTCTATTATAGTTATCGTTCACAGTTAACACCAAGGACGACAACTATAATATAGTCTTGAAAATAGGGGTGCACAATATATCGGCCACCATATCGGTATCGGCCGATATTTGCTCATTTTTATGTTATCTCAATTATAATGAGAACATTACAATTGTGTAAGGGGATGAATTTTAATTGTGAGACTTTTGTTTTTGCAATCAGGCTTTCAAAAATTATATAAAAATTGGATTTAGATTCATCGGCCGATTTATCGGTTATCGGCTTTCAAATATAAAGAATTATCGGTATCGGCAAAAAAGTTCATATCGGTGCATCCCTATTTGAAAATCATTCTTAATGTAAAACAATCCAGATTATGAATATTAAAAACACTGACAGCCAATCAGAATCCATCCTGCTTTAAAGAGCTTGAGCATTTAAAGCGACAGTGCGACAAAATAGTGGTGCGCTTACAATAACCTGAAAAAAAAAATTGGATGCAAATATAGTTATTGTTTTAGTCATCGTTCTTGGTGTGAACGACCCTTAAAATATGTCATTTTGCTTCTTCTCCAGAAAATGCATCTGGATTTAATCATGTTTAGATGTTTATGCTGGAAAACAAGACAGAAACACTGAGGAAGAGAGTCATTTTTGCTGTGTCCGAGATAAGAAATCCTTCCCTTACTCTCCGTACGCCAAGAGAGCTGACAGAGAAAAGCATGATGAATTACACCCCGGGTTTGATTTGACCTCATGTGTCGATTAACCTGCTCGAGAGGATAACAGCAGAGGAACACAAGAGGTCCAGATGACCTCTGACCCCGCTGAAAGAACACACATGACTGGGGCGATTTCATCTCGCAAGCGCGCAATTTGTCTGTACATCCACATTTCCAATAAACTCTAATGTCTGGCAGACAAATTCGTCATGTGATTAAACAACACATTTCTGAGGAAATAGGAGCGTTTGATGTTATCTTTGTTTGCCAACTGTACTACACACACACTGACATTACTGACACCTCAAACACACACAGGCTGCTTCAAATTAAATCTGACATTCACAGGAACTGCTGAATAAGAATTTGCATTAGCACTTCATTTTCACTCAGAAAGTGCTAGTATACAGTTACAAAGAAACTGTAAGGGTTATGTTTAGTTTTTTGTTTGTTTTTTCCCTGTTCCCGTTTGCCCGAGTTCTCATTCATTATTTGTTGTCATGGTTACCTAATTGTTTTGCGCACCTGTTTCTTGTTCAATTCGATTGTATTTAAGTCCACAATTTAGTTCTACTCATTGTTCAACTAAAAAATCAATTTTTACTGTACTCTATTTTACTTGTTTATAATCATATACCCACTAATGCCACATGCAATCAATAAAAAAATACTGTGATTAATTTATTTACTAATCAGTCAAATGGTCTTTTTTTGATATTACACAACAGTTTTCCACCACAAATATATAAACATTCTTAAATCAGGATACATTTCAGTGGAGAAGCGAAACTAGTTCAGATATCTTGTTTCTTGAAGCTTGAAAGATGTATCAAAATGTCCAGGATCCAGGATTTTTCTCTATATAATGGACTTCAATGGGGTCCAAACGGTTCAAGGTTCAAATGAGAGTATCGTTCATTTAAAAAATAAATTAAAAAGTTTAAGTTTTATAAGCTCAAATGCTCGTCTTGCTCTGTTCTGTGATGCGCGTTCGTGACTCTCCTGTTCGAACTCGTTCATCAAAAGGAACAAATCTTTTTTCCAGTCATTTCGTACATTTTGTTCATTGAATCAACCAAATGACTCGAAAAAAGATCTGTTTTCAGAGCAAGGCGTGCATTTGTGCTTATAAAACTTAAACTTTGTTATTTATTTCTTAAATGAGCGATTGTTTCGACTAGATAAGACCCTTATTCATCATCTGGTGTCGTTTAAAGCCCTTTGAAGCTGCACTGAAACTCTCATTTAGACCTTGAACCGTTTGGACCCCATTGAAGTCCATTATATGGAGAAAATCCTGGAATGTCTTCATCAAAAACCTTAATTTCTTTTCAACTGAAGAAAGAAAGACATGGACATCTTGGATGACACGAGGGTGAGTAAATTATCAGCAAAAGTTTTTTTGAAAGTGAACTACTCCTTTAAGACTAGTCATAACATTCAAAGTCAGTTACTGTGGCCTAATTTGATACTAAAAAGTAAGATTAACCATCCCTAGACCAACTTCTCAGTGGGTCATACTAGACCTTAAGACACCATCTTAATAAAATTGGCTAAGTTTATACAACTAACCACTGATTTAAAGATGTTTAGATATTTGTGCTGGAAAACTACAGCAAAACTCAAAGTAATAAAATCATTTTCGCTGTGCATGGCCACTTCACAAGACTATAAATCAGTTAAGAGAACCGCTAAAAGTCCTCTTTGAACTGATGCGATTAGACTCGTGACGTCTGATGTGATAATGTCAGTCAGTGTTGGAGAGAAATGTCCGTAATCACAGAGAGACGATAGCGTTTGTTCTGAGGCGTTATCAGCAGCACCTTTACGACTGATTCAGGAACGTCCCTATATCTCCAGAGACGGATCACCACCGCCTGAAGCTTCTGTAATCACACTGATCCTGGACCAGTGAGCTTCTGCTTCTGATTATTCACTCAACAACAGTCCATGAAAACACACATTCAAGATTGGCTAAACTCAGTGCGCTGTGATTGATCCACACAATACACAGATTAAAATAAATTTCATTAGATGAAATTACATTTCATTGAACTAGTTTTTATACTTTTCACTATTGCATGACATGTATTTGTTATTCATTTCTCTTGGTGTGTCCGAGGTGCTTCATAATTGATGAACTTTGCAACATCGATATAGAACTGAACTGAATCAACACTGAACTGAATTGATCTGAATAATGACTTATTTTACTGTTTTATTACTGTGAAGCTGCTTTAAAACAATCTGTATAAAGCTCTATAGAAATAAACGTGTCTTGACTATTAGTCCCAAACCAATCAAATTAATTTCAAAATTTGATGAGCCTTACCCTAAAATAAATTAATAAAATTTGTTAATAATAAATAAATGAAATGAAACACTGGCAACATGTTAACAATATTATTTATAATTGTAAATTTATATTATAATTATGATTTTTTTTCTTTCATTTTTGATTGGCTGTCAATGGAGAAATATGCTTTTACACAGCCAATAAATAAATAAATAATAAACAGACATAAAAAAAAAATATTTCTATGTTGCTTTCAACATATAATTTTTGAATGGCCATCAATGAAAAAAACAAACTTTTTTTACATCTACCAGCAGGTTTTGAAATATTTTTTCTCTGACCCTAAAGGTCAAATTCAAGTAAAAAAGGTGATGTGACCAATTAAACGTTCAGTGAATGCAAGCACAATCAATCTGTTGAATAACATAATTATTAAATGCGCAATAATGTGGATGTCAGCAGGATATAAAACACTATTACAATGAAATTGAACAGTTTCCATTATAGTCAAAATGAAAGCTTGATGGATGAGTTTTTAATTGAACATTTGTTTAAATATTCCTGCCAGAGAAAGCTGACATCTATTGTGAAATCACCTTTCTTAACACAGATAATAATAGCGTCTGAAGTCATTGTGAAATATGGCAACTAAAAGCTTCACACTTCAACTCCAGCTTTGACTTTGTGTTTGGAATAATGCTCAATATGACTGTCATGATGTATATTAATTCCGATGTTCACCGGAGAACAAAAGCTGGCGGCGGACAGACAGATCCGTGGAGTGAGACGCACAATCAGCCGGAGAGGGCAAACGCATTTCACAGATGTTGGCTCGGGACCGAGAGGAGGATGATGGACTCAGTGAGGAGAATATGCTCTATGAGTTTCACGTCCTCAGCAGAACCGGCTTAGTCAAGCACATAATAACGGCTCTCCGTATGTCGCAGGGCCTTAGGGACACGACTGGCGATGTGAAGGTCCTGCAGGAACGTTATGAGGGAAGCTAATGAGGTTTGCCTGTATTTTCATCTCACCTTTTAGACAGGTGTCCTTCAGCGAAACGCTCAAATTTCATTTTCTTAAAAAAAAAAAAATCGATTCAGTATTGATTTCTGTCCTCCCTGGATTGTTTATGCCGTCCTTGAAAATGAATCTCAACAAGAGAAAATATGGCATTTTCTTATGGGCTTTGTCACTGACATACAGTGAGGGAAATAAAGTTTTATTAGCTGTTGAAACTGAAATTGAATTGAAACATGCAGGCCTAAACACAGTAAACCTCGATTGAGTGGAAAATGCAAAACACACCTGGGTTGACGGGTATTTCTGGCCGTATTACTGTATAGCATGTTACCAAAACAGAGAGCAAACATTTATCTGATCCTGGAACCCTCATAACAAACTTTATAACTGTCATTTTATAAGCAGGAAAAAAATAATTGGTGCATGCAACACGTGCATGCATGTCGTTTACATCCATCCGTGCATGTTCAGTTTGCTGGGAATCAAACCGTGATCTTAGTGTTAGTGTTGCCTTTGCTGTTTGACTTTCGGGAAAGCACACAGGAGAAGTGTGTTAGTTCTGTTAAAGAGTTTTCAAAAATGTTTGCCAAAAAAAACCAAAAAAACAGTAATACAAAACTGTTCATAAAATTCATAATTTTATATAAAAAAAAATTGAAATAATTATTTTTTAATACAGTGCAAAATAAACATATCTTATTAAATTTAGCTTTTTAAGTAAACTAATCTTGAGTAAATTAATCTTAAAATTAAGTGAAAATACACTGTAAAAATTAATGCGCTTTATCTAACCAAAAAATTGTGGCAACAGATTACAAGCAATATTATTAATTCAATTTAACACATTAGAATTGAGTAATAATTAATCAAATTAATTCCTTAAAAGTTAACCATTTAAAATGAGTAAAACTTAAAAATAAATAAATAAATAAACGTACATTTAAGTCACCATTATGGTAATCGGTGTTTGTTTTAGGTTTTTTCTCCTTCAGTGAATCTGCTTGTTAACATCAGGTGTCTTCAATGTTGGCAAAATAAAATAAAGAGTTCTTAATTAATCTTTGACGTCTGTCTTTTAGTGAAATATTTTTTTTTTTTTTTGGTGTAAACTTTACTCATTTTAAATGGTTAACTTTTAAGTAATAATTTGATTGATTATTACTCAATTCTAATTTGTTAAATTTAATTAATAATATTGCTTGTAATCTGTTGTCACAATTCTATTGATTAGATAAAGCATATTCATTTTTACAGTGCAAAAAATGACCCAGTTCAAATGTTGAACAATCAATATGACGGATGGTTGGACATCCAAAAAGTAGACCTAGTTTGGACGTCGAATAGATGTCTAGAATTAGTCATGGACCGACGGACCCAATATAGACATGATCTATAGACACTAAAATGATTTTAAAAATCATATGTTCTCATATTTTTTGTTGTTTTTGCCAGATTTCAGCCTATGGTGTCCAGTGATGTCACACTCACATATGTAGTAATACTCTCGACCCGGCCTTGAACTCGAAGCCCAGCGAAAGGGCGTGAAGAGCTGGAACTTCTCGAGAACTTGAGCGGGCCGTTGGGCGAGTGCGGCCGGTTACACTCCCAGCGCTTGAAGCCCTTGGCGGTGTGGTCACATGTGCTGTAGCCGTCGTAGTTCACCATGTAGAGCACGTAGCGCTCGAGCTCACTCCTCGGGGATCGAAGTCCTCGTAGTGCGGACAGTACACGTCCAGGTAGTCGTTTATACACACGTCGATGTGATAGTCTCCACGCTGAAACCTGCAACACACACAGACACGAATGGGGTTACAACCAGTGGTGGAGATATGTTTTAAAAAGTGGGTGAGATAGGTGTGTGTGTGTGTGTGTGTGTGTGTGGTGGGGGGTCAGATAAAAGTACAATATACTATTTTCGGAGGAAAAATAATATTACGAATTTGAATTCTGTTCATTGTGTTTGTCACAGAGTGGATATTTCTCTTTGACACATTCACATTAATGCTTAAAAACACATCACACATTAACAACACAAACACAGAATTAAATAAATTTGGAGTTAGGAATGATGCATGGATTATTTGTGTTGAAATGACTGGAGTTCAAGATGAGATTCTGCCCATAAATTGCTCAGAGTGATTATTTTAGTATTATTATACTACTATTGTAGTTTTTGTTAATGTTTTGAATTAGATTGTAATTCTGGTGGTTTAGCTTTTATTTTTGTTAAAGGTTACAAAATTGTACTGGTTGTTACTTTTGGCATTTTTAGATATTTTATCTAAGATAAACAAATATAAGATAAGATAAACAAAATGATTTTGTTTCAGCTAATGAAATTAGTAAAAAAAAAAAATATATATATATATATATATATATATATATATATAAGTTTTAGTTACTTTAGTAGGCCTACTTCAAGTTAAACTAAATGAAAATTAGTTGAAATAAAATCATTTTAATAATTTTATTTTATGGTATTTCTGTATTTAGCTTAAAACAAGTTAAAAAATTTTATATTTTATTTTATTTCAGGAAACATTTATTTTCTTTTGTGTCATCTAACAGCATTTTTAAAATGTCTATATTTTTCATTTATTTGTTTTAAGTTTTATTTTTAGTACTTCCAATTAAACTATGTAAAAACGGGTTTTTTTACATATTATTTGCCTAGCAACACCCTAGCAACCACCTAGCAACACCCTAGCAACCACCCAGAACACCCTAGCAACCACACAGAGCACCTTAGCAACCACCTATAATACCCTAGCAACCACATAGCAACACCATAGCAACCACCCAGAATACCTTAACAACAGCCTAGCAACCACCCAGAACACCGTAGCAACCGGGTGGTGAGTTTTGCCCACTGCAAGCACCACTTCATTTTCTTCTGGAAATGTACATTCTAGTTTTATTTTTAGTGTCTCATCTAATGAAAATGGTTTTAGTAAAAGTTTTAGTTAACAAAAATAACCTTGGGTAGAGATTAGATGAATGAACATAGTTACACGTACATGTATAGTAATAACAGTAAATTATGCATTATTACAAGTGAGTAACCCTAAACCAAACCTTATGTAACTACGCCACCTTAAATTACAGTGTAACCAATGCATTTCACTGAGATGAGCCGAGATGCTTCAAACTCTTCGAAGACAAATGTTTGGAAACAACTCCAACGTGCAACACAAGAATTGACCTCGTTAATCACAGAAGAGACTAACATGTCCAAAAGCATGAGCGTCATCTCAGTGCTGAAATGCATCACATGAGCCCTTATTTGGTTCTCAAACATGTGAAAATCAACAACGGTGAGTGTTAAAGATAATGACCTCTGACAGACTCTAAACGCAGGTTTGTCAAAGTGACACTATTTCCATCTTTGGGTCGCTGACCCTTGCGTTCGCACATCACCTGTAAATACACTCGACTTTATATTCTAAACTTTGAACGAATGACTAAAAACTTCACTCACACAGCCATTTTTCATGGGAACCAGTTTGAGAAATGTCCAGGAATTGAAATTCTCCATCCTTGAGTTTGTCCTCCTGAAACAATTCTATCTTTCCTCTTAAATCAGAAGTAAAAGCATCATTGAATGCGGATCCACTCGTCTGCTCTCTGGTGTGTAACAGAAGAGCTCATAAATCACGGGTCAAACGGGCAGAGACTGAAACTGACTGATCTCAGCGCAGCGGTCAAGGCCAAATATGTTCAACAACAAAACTGATGGTCCCCGCACACGCAGAAAACACTGATGCATCTTCCTCATTCAGTTAGCATTTCAGTCTGCGTCCGTGCATTTCGTCAACTCAATTAACAAAGGTAATAATCGTGTTCTAAAGCACGCTTCATTAGCGCCCCGCAGGAGCTGTTAATGTTCTCAGAGGTGAGGACACACACACACAGTTCACACACACCACAGTTTATCAACACGCCAAACATCGGATCGCTCAACAACTGTCAGCAACGGGGTTATCTTTAATCTGAACTATAATAAATGCATTTTATATGTCAAGAAATTCATAATATGCATCAATGCATTTAAAAGATGTGATAAATGTATGCATGCTTTTTTATATGCACAATGTAAAATACATGGTATATATATATATACGCTTTGAAAAAAAAACTGCACATTTCTCCTGAATTTCTAACACAATTATAAGTGCATTACTGTAAATGTGATTCATGCTTGTTTTTCTCGGCAAAACTAGATTATGCTGTTACTGTAATGCATCCCTGTAAATAAAATGGATTACTGTAAATGCATTTTTAAAAATATTGCGGTACTGAATGAATAATCCTTTAATATTATCCATGACATTATCTTTTTGCATTCAGGGTAAAATGCAAGAGATATTTATTATGAGGATATACTCGTATCTTTATTTTGCTTCGAATATTTACATGTTATATGTCAAGATATTAATATTCAAGGCTAAAAAATGATTCGTATAATTCCTTTCATGCATTTTAAAGATCATTAAAACTTATGTGTGTGATAGCATAAAAATGCATATTATTACCGTGTTTACCATGGTAAATGTTCACTGCCATAAATAAATACATTGAAAATCATTCAATATATATGATCATTTTGCATGCAACAGAGATGTATTATATATCAGCTCTTATCCATAAAATATCATTTCACAGACATACTGAAGGAGGTCCTTTGAAATTTTACAAATAATATTTCAATACACACACAAATGAATATCACAGGCCTTTTCTCTAATCTAGAGCTCCGATGCGATTGGTTACAAAACAAATATTCGGTAAGATGCTCTGTTATTGATATTATGCCAAGAATTGCAGAAATAAAAAAAATATATATTGTTGAAAATAAATATGATTTTTTCCCGAAGGAGAGAAAATAGAGTTGCAATATTTCTTTTGAACCCCAGGATTCTGAAAATGATTCATATTAGGAATGTCCCTGTAAGGTCTAGAGAGATTTTAATCTGTTTTTATTTGTTATTGATATCACATCGTCCGCACATTCATTTTTTCTGATTTCCAGGAAGCCCTCAGCAATAGAGGGACTTTACACAATCTATTTCAAATTCAATTCTATTGCTGTGGTTTAAAAGAAACAGTCAGGCACAAACACCGTGTGTATCTCCAGTTGTGTGTAGCTCAAAATAATTTCAACAAGCATGAATCTCATTTACAGTAAATGCTAAATATTGAAGTTTAGGGGGCGAGAAATTCAATTTAAAGCAGAAAATGTATATTTTTATTAAAGCACTCATTATTTAAATAATAAAAAAGAGCTGTGAAGTTTAAACTGGCGACGTTTCCAAGTGATTTTATCACGTTGATGTAAATACGTCTTTACTTTCAAAGCAGTTTCACCATAAACAATGCTGGGTTGTTTTAACCCAAATGTGGGTCAAATATGGACAAATTAAATGTAATTTAAAATCAACCCAACTTCAACTTCCACTGTCAACTGTAATTCTTTTAATTACATTTTAACCCAACATTTTGAGTTGTCCATATTTGACCCACATTTGGGTTAAAAAACCCAGCATTTTTTAGAGTGTCACCAAACGGGAAGAGCCGATGAAGGTTTTAAAAGTGTGCACTCTAAACAATGCTGGGTTGTTTTAACTCAAATGTGGGTCAAATATGGACAAACCCAAAATGTTGGATTAAAAATGTAATAAAAAATATTAACCAAACTTGAACTTTCACTGTCAACTGTAATCTTTTAATTACATATTTAACACAACATTTGGGTTGGTCCATATTTGACCCAAATTTGTGTTGAAACAAGTGTGTTGTATCCGAGGAAATGCCAAACCCCCTGGACGTCCACAGTAAGGGCATTACTGTAAATGCAGTTTTTGTTTGTTTTTCCTGAGTGGAAATGCTTTTCTTCACAGATGCTGTAACTTGTATTGATCCCAGAACATTGGTCTGGGTTATTTTCCCATGGTGTGTCAGGGAAGTTGTGCCGACGACGCTCGACCTCCACGAACCTCCAGAACACAGGGAGAGTCCTTGATGCTCCGGTCATACAGAGGAGAGTAATTAAAAACTGGGGATGGAGGGCCGCTAATTGTCAAATGAAGATAATTACACGTGTTTGTTCTGCTCCAGCTGTTTCAGAGCGAGTTTGAGGTGGAGAAGCCGCTCTGTAATCAGAGAACTTTCCTACATTTATTACACACTGATTATAAACCCAGCGGCGACTCTGGACACTTCTGCTTTCTCTCTCGACTCCATGATCTGCTCGGAGAGAGACGTGGCCTTCCATACGGCCTCTTGATTGGTCTATTTCCCTGACAATTACACAGCTCAGTGAAATCGGCCCACACACACACACACACTCAGTGAAGACCGTCTGATGGCTGATCATTACGCTGGTCTGGCGGACGAGAGATGGAGAGAATCAGAGATTCATTCTGATAAAACCTGCAGGTGTGATTGACCACCACACTTACCAGCTTACTGACAGAACACACACACACACACACAACCACTAAACCTATCCATCTCTCACACACACACACACACACACACACACACACACACACACACACACAACCACTAAAACTACCCATCAAACACACACACACACACACAACCACTAAACCTATCCATCTCTCACACACACACACACACACAACCACTAAAACTACCCATCAAACACACACACGGCCACACACACAAGCACACACAACGTCACACACACAACCGCTAAAAATACCCATCACACACACGCATGCACACACACGGTCACACACACACAACCACTAAAACTACCCAGTCACACACACACACAGTCACACACAAGCACACACAACGTCACAGACACACAACCGCTAAAAATACCCATCACACACACACACACAAGGTCACACACACACGCACACACAAGGTCACACACACACAACCGCTAAAACTACCCATCACACACACACGTGGCCACGCACACACACAGAGTCACACACTTGTCACACACACATACACACACAAACATCTGCACACAGTCAAACACACACAAAGGTCACACACACACTAGCCCTAAACCTACCCATCACACACACACACAACCGCTAAACGTACCCATCACAAACACACACACACACGGTCACACGCACATACACACAACCACTAAAGCTACCCATCTCACACACAAACACACAACTGCTAAACCTAACTATCACACACACACAGTCACACACACACACTAGCCCTACCCCTAAACCTACCCATCACACACACACAACCGCTAAACGTACCCATCACAAACACACACACACAACCACTAAAGCTACCCATCTCACACACAAACACACAACCGCTAAACCTACCTATCACACACACACGGTCACACACACACACACACACACACACACACACACACACACATCACACACACACACACACACACACACACAAACTAGCCCTACCCCTAAACCTACCCATCACACACACAGTCACACACACAGACAATCACACAAACACGGTCACACATACACACACACAAAACTACTTAACCTTTCCATCTCACACACACACACACGCACACTCGCTAAACCTACCTATCACACACACACACACACGGTCACACACACACACACAAACTAGCCCTACCCCTAAACCTACCCATCACACACACACACACACACATGGTCACACACAGTCACACACACACGGTCACACACACACAAACTAGCCCTACCCCTAAACCTACCCATCTCACACACACACATCCACTAAACCTACCCATCACACACACACACACACACACATGGTCACACACAGTCACACACACACGGTCACACACACACAAAGCTAGCCCTACCCTAAACCTACCCATCTCACACAACACACATCTACTAAACCTACCCATCACACACACACACATGGTCACACACAGTCACACACACACGGTCACACACACACAAACTAGCCCTACCCCTAAACCTACCCATCACACACACAGTCACACACACAGACAATCACACAAACACGGTCACACGTACACACACACAAAACCACTTAACCTTTCCATCTCACACACACACACACGCACACTCGCTAAACCTACCTATCACACACACACACACACGGTCACACACACACACACAAACTAGCCCTACCCTTAAACCTACCCATCCACACACACACACACACACATGGTCACACACAGTCACACACACACGGTCACACACACACAAACTAGCCCTACCCCTAAACCTACCCATCTCACACACACACACACACATCCACTAAACCTCCCATCACACACACACACATGGTCACACACAGTCACACACACACGGTCACACACACACAAACTAGCCCTACCCCTAAACCTACCCATCACACACACACACATCCACTAAACCTACCCATCACACACACACATGGTCACACACAGTCATACAAACACGGTCACACACACATTCTCACACACACACTAGCCCTACCCCTAAACCTACCCATCACACACACACATCCACTAAACCTACCCATCACACACACACACACACACACATCCACTAAACCTACCCATCACACACACACATGGTCACACACAGTCACACAAACACGGTCACACACACATTCTCACACACACACTAGCCCTACCCCTAAACTTACCCATCACACACACAGAAACCATCAGTTAGTTTGATTTATAAGCTGTTTCCTCACGGGGTCCCAAAAAAATCCCCACAAGGACATGAAGAGTTTAACAGCCCACACACACACACACACACACACATATATATAAAATCATCAAAATCATCTCATCTCTCCATGATCCAGGACTGTGATGAGGAGTTCAGTTCCTCAGTTCCTCAGACTAAACTCGTTCTCAAGCCGTTTCTTTATTCCCGGAGGACCGGCAGGAATTCAGGAGTCCACCGCGACCCTTTTCCCCGTGTAAACCTGCGTTAGCCGTGACAGAAAGCGTCAGCAGCCTGTCTTTACATCATCACTTGTGTGTGTGTGTGTGATCTCCACCTGCTCCTGTTCCACCAGCCCTGCTGAATACGAGCAACAGCTGCTTCAATAACTCCTGACACACAGGTAATATCTCGCAGAGGCCTGATCATCGCGAGGGTTAGCATGTGTTCTCATTCGAGCAGAGATGGAAACAACACACACATTTCCATCAGTGCTTTAAATGCGAAGGGAAGTTGTGCTGATGGTTTGATGGACCATCTCACCTGCTCCTGGCTATAAGAGCGGCCCACATCTGCTCTACACATGTCTGACTTCCTCTGTCTACTGCAAACCTCTTCAAGCCCACGAGGAGTCTCTGCTTTAGAGAAGACGCATGAATCGAGACGAAGTCCCGACTCCCTGTTGCCTACAGTATTCCTACTGTACTGTGTGCAAGATTAGGATTAATGTGTCCCAAAGTATATATATGCACAATATTATACTATATATAATTTCATAGATGTGTGATTGACTCACTGTAATATTTCTGCGTGCAACATTTATTTTTCCAGCTATTTGAATACAATTACACTACCGGTTCAAAAGTTTAAGATCGGTAAGATTTTTTATGTTTTTAAAAGAAGTCTCTTCTGCTCACCATTCTGCATTTTTTTGTTAAAAAATACACAAAAAACACAGTAATATTGTGAAATATTATGACAATTTAAAATGACTTTTTTATGTTAATATATATTAAAATGTAATTTTTTCCTCTGAATTTTCAGCATCATTACTCCAGTCTTCAGTGTCACATGATCCTTCACAAATCACTCTAATATGATGATTTTATGCTCCAAAAACATGTATGATTATTATCCATGTTGAAAACAGTTTTTGACATTTTTATTTCAGGATTCTTTGATGAATAGAAAGTTCAAAAGAACATCATTTATTTAATTAGAATCTTTTCTAACATTATAAATGTCTTTACTGTAACTTTTGATCAATGTAACTCATCCTTGATGAATAGAAGTATTGATTTCTTATTTATTTCCCCAAAAATAAAATACAAATTCTTACTGACCCAAACTTTTTAAAGGGTAGTGTTTAATGTAACAAAAGCTTTCCATTTCAGATAAAAGCTGTTCTTTTGAACTTTCTATTCATCAAAGAATCCTGAAATAACAATGTAAAAAACTGTTTTCAACATGGATAATAATCATACATGTTTTTGGAGCATAAAATCATCATATTAGAGTGATTTGTGAAGGATCATGTGACACTGAAGACTGGAGTAATGATGCTGATAATTCAGCTTTTTTTTCAGAGGAATAAATTACATTTTAATATATATTAACATAAAAAAGTCATTTTAAATTGTAATAATATTTCACAATATTACTGTGTTTTTTGTGCATTTTTTTACAAAAAATTGCAGCCTTGGTGAGCAGAAGAGACTTCTTTTAAAAACATAAAAAATCTTACCGATCTTAAACTTTTTGACCGGTAGTGTACATATATGAACAATACTGTATAAAGCATATTATTTATGTCAGATGTATTTTTTTCTAGTTATTTTGCATTTTTAATTGAGTTGTGTGTGTGTGTGTAAAAATGTCACATTGGATTAATGTGTCCCAAATTATATACACTATATTATATTATAAATAATTATATATATGCATGACTGTATGCCAGATTTCCCTCCAGTAATTTTGCATTTATAATTAAATTTGTGTGTACAAACATCTTAAAAGAAAGAAACTGTGGATCAAGATGAACTTTTCTGAAATAACAGCATGTCCCCAAACTGGCGTAGTGTCTTATTAATTATGCTGAAGTACACAGTTTCCCGTCACAAGCACACACTTTAGTGCGCAGTAAAAGAATGCAGATTGGGATGCGGTCTTAATGTTTGTGGCGTCCCATATGTGTCCGCATCTGGAAGCTCGTTTACTGCTGGGGGTTTGTGTGGTGACGAGAACACGAGGGCTAATCCGATGGGAAGAGCCTCCCATCATCCATCATTAAAGGGATAGTTCACCCAAAAATTATTCTTCTTAAAAGTTCTTAGTCTAAAAGTTCATCTGTCCATCATAAAACTGAATTTATCATGATAAAAGTGCATCTATCTATCATAAAAGTGCATCTGTCAATCATAAAAGTGTATCTGTCCATCATAAAAGTGCATCTATCATGATAAAAGTGCATCTATCTATCTATCATAAATCGTGCATCTGTCAATCATAAAAGTGCATCTGTCAATCATAAAAGTCCATCTATCCATCATAAAAGTTCATCTGTCCATCATAAAAGTCTGAATTTATCATGATAAAAGTGCATCTATCTATCATAAAAGTGCATCTGTCAATCATAAAAGTGCATCTATCCATCATAAAAGTGCATCTATCCTGTCTATCTATCTATCTATCTATCTATCTATCTATCTATCTATCTATCTATCTATCTATCTATCTATCTATCTATCTATCTATCTATCTATCTATCGTATCTATCTATCTATCTATCATAAACGTGCATCTGTCAATCATAAAAGTGCATCTGTCAATCATAAAAGTGCATCTGTCAATCATAAAAGTGCATCTGTCAATCATAAAAGTCCATCTATCCATCATAAAAGTGCATCTATCTATCTATCTATCTATCTATCTATCTATCTATCTATCTATCTATCTATCTATCTATCTATCTATCTATCTATCTATCTATCTATCTATCTATCTATCTATCTATCTATCTATCTATCTATCTATCTATCTATCATAAACGTGCATCTGTCAATCATAAAAGTGCATCTGTCCATCATAAAAGTGCATCTGTCAATCATAAAAGTGCATCTGTCAATCATAAAAGTGCATCTATCCATCATAAAAGTGCATCTGTCTATCATCATCATAAAAGTGCATCTGTCAATCATAAAAGTGCATCTGTCAATCATAAAAGTGCATCTGTCAATCATAAAAGTGCATCTGTCAATCATAAAAGTGCATCTGTCAATCATAAAAGTGCATCTGTCAATCATAAAAGTGCATCTGTCAATCATAAAAGTGCATCTGTCAATCATAAAAGTGCATCTGTCCATCATAAAAGTGCATCTATCCATCATAAAAGTGCATCTATCCATCATAAAAGTGCATCTGTCAATCATAAAAGTGCACCTGTCAATCATAAAAGTGCATCTGTCCATCATAAAATTGCATCTATCCATCATACAAGTGCATCTATCCATCATAAAAGTGCATCTATCCATCATAAAAGTGCATCTATCCATGATACAAGTGCATCTGTGCATCATAAAAGGGCATCTATCCATCATAAAAGTGCATATTTTAGAGCCAGGACATTTTTTTAATATAACTCTGATTGTTTTCTGTCTGAAAGAAGATTGTCACACACACTTAGGATGGCTTCAGGGTGAGTAAATCATGGGCTTATTTTCATTTTTGGGTGAACTATCCCTTTAAGATTGTTGGTTAACGTGCCCTTGCTCTCTCTCTCTACACACACACACACACACACACACACACACTGATGCATCCGAGTTCATGCGCAGCGCACATGTTTTAAAGCGGCTGCAAGCAAACATCTGTAATTATGAATTCGTCAGTAACGAGTTTATCCGGCGGATAACGAGGAGGGTCTGCTTTAGCGTTGCTCTGATGTGTAATTTCATGGAGGTCAGAGTGAGTTCAGATCCCCGCAGAGCTGCACATTTACTGCGGATCCAAATCAACAAGTCATCGATCATGAAAACACACTCACCTCAGGCTCCGAGCGCAGGTTTATTTGCTAAAAGAAGACAAACGGGTGACGCCCAGTGTAAACCGCTCTCCGTCTTTATTAATATGTTTATCAAAATATATTTTATTATCCTCCCGCAGGCACGGCATTCACTGGGAGAAGCTCAAATTAGAACTACTGAGAAAACTTCTGAATTTCTAACATTTGTTTCCATGTCCAATAGGAGGACGCTGTTTCTAGGACGAGGATTTGCACTATTGTAATGTAAACTGAGGCTGGTTGAGTTCATTTCAACCAGTAAAAGTGAATATTCCCTTTTATTAAGATTTGTTAAAGCTATCAATTAACTCTGTGTCTCTCTGAGAAGTGGAGAAGTGGGACACCGGTCTGCCTTCAGATGCGTATGGACATTATTTTGATCAGAATAAAAGGACGTGTTGAGAAATTCTATATATTTTTTTTTCAATATTTTTAAGTGCTAGAGCATACAATGTAGGAATAACACACTTTATGTGTATAATTGATCAATTATTTGTGCATTTGTAGTTGTGCCGCAGAGGATTATGGGAAATGTAGTTTTATCACACAAGCCACATCCAGCATCCAACATCACTATTCATCATCAACAGAACACAAAAATATGTGCAAAAATAAAGCGGTTATGATAATGATTCAGCTGATTAGTATTCTAGCAGTAAGGCTTACATATTCACACTAAAAGCCAAAAAATTTCAAATAGGGCTCTGATTTTGAGGAACCACTGTGGACATTATTGAGTGTGTCTCACATTCAATCCCACTGGATCTGTGAAATACATTTGATATTGATATGAGGGAAGGCTGGCATAGATTCAGAGGCATACTGGTACTGTAAGTATTACATACAACAATGCAACTATAATAAAACAATGCATTGACATTTCATTTTGAAAATTAAGTACTTTTAAAAATGAGATACTTCTGCACTTTTACTTAAAGGAGTAGCTCACTTTTAAAAAAAAATTGTTGATAATTTACTCACCCCCATGCTCACCCAAGATGTCCACATCTTTCCTTCTTCAGTCGGAAAGAAATGAAGAGTTTTTGATGAAAACATTCCAGGATTTTCTCCATATAATGGACTTCAATGGGTTGAAATCGGTTCAAGGTCCAAATGAAAGTTTCAGTGCAAACTGTTCAGAAGGGCTTTTAATCGACACCAGACGATGAATAAGGGTCTTATCAAGGACCCTTCGAGTTCGTGACACTAAAAAGATTTGTTCATTTCTGATGAACGAGTTCGAACAGGAGAGTCACGAACACGCATCACAGAACAGAGCAAGGCGAGCATTTGTGCTTATAAAACTTAAACTATGTGATTTATTTATTAATGAGCGATCATTTCGCTTGATAAGACCCTTATTCATTGTCTGGTGTCGTTTAAAGCCCTTTGAAGCTGCACTGAAACTCTCATTTGGACCTTGAACCGTTTGGTCCCCATTGAAGTCCATTATATGGAGAAAATCCTGGAATGTTTTCATCAAAAACCTTCATTTCTTTCGAACTGAAGACAGAAAGACATGGACATCTTGGATGGGTGAGTAAATTATCAGTAACATTTTACCAGTATCTGTGGTTTCACTCCAGTAAGGAAGTTTACCCAATAACATAACTAATATCAATTTCTATAAAGCTTCAGCTGGAATTTGTTTGCTTCGCTGAGAATCACAGAGCCAAACATCGACCATATGCTGAATCATTTTATTTGAACACAACCGTGTCAAAGCGGAAAAGCCTCATGTGTAACCTGAACACATGTTGGGATATGCTTGTGTTTTGTTCTTGTATTTTCATTTAATTCCAGCTGATTCCTGCTGCCACTGTGTGCTGAGTGACTCTTTCTTCTCTCTCTCTCTCTCTCTTCTCTCTCTTCTGAGTCTGGAGAAGAATGACATTTATACTGTAAACCGCTAATGTCACTTCCTTCTCACTGTTGAAGGCTAGTTAATTGTAAAGACAACTGTCCTGCATATTTCTCCACAGCCATTCTCACGTCACGGTAGAGAGTGTGTTATTATGATATCAACACTTTCACAACGACCACACACAAAAGTGTCAGTCATTTCCTGAGGAAGAAGAAACTCTGATGTCCTGGAGAGCGTTTGTGCTTCAGGACATTCCTGTCGTCCTCGAGCCGGTTAGACGGACACACGCTGTTCCTGGAGCGTCACACACACACACACAAGCTGTTTCTGGAGCCTGATGGACAGTCTCTCACTCTTCACGACTCTTCTCTCTCTCTCACACACACACACTCACGCTGTTCTCTCGCTCTTCACGACTGGACCGCAGCCACATTCGGCTCGAATGAGGCTTCAGGGTTTTTGCTACGAGGCCAAAATGCCTGTGGATGCTCTGGATGATGTGTGTAATAGATGTCTCTCAGAGAGCACAAACACAAAACTCAATCTGAGAAAACACACACACACACGGAATGTGAGACCATAGACTGTAAAAAAGACGCATCAAACAGAGAGCGAAGTGCAATGTGTGTAACGGGACTCTTACAGTAATAACATCTCTCGAAGGCAAAGCATCGCATGGCACCCAATATAGAAACATATGAGTGCTTATTACAAAGCTCTCTAATCAAGGGTGTTATTAACATCGCTTTTCAACTGAACCCTCTACTTCACAGCACTGCTGCTCTACACACTTCCAGCTAAATCAGATGGACTCTCCAACGATACTCATGAGTTAGATAATCTAATACTGAGTCTCAGCCTCACATGACACGCCCACATTCTGTTCACTGACACGCCCACAGACACACCCACATTCTGTTTACAGACACGCCCACATTCTGTTCATTGACACACCCACAGACACACCCACATTCTGTTTACAGACACACCCACATTCTGTTCATTGACACACCCACAGACACACCCACATTCTGTTCACAGACACACCCACATTCTGTTCATTGACACACCCACAGACACACCCACATTCTATTCATTGACACACCCACATTCTGTTCATTGACACACCCACAGACACACCCACATTCTGTTTACAGACACACCCACATTCTGTTCATTGACACACCCACATTCTGTTCATTGACACACCCACAGACACACCCACATTCTGTTTACAGACACACCCACATTCTGTTCATTGACACACCCACATTCTGTTCATTGACACACCCACAGACACACCCACATTCTGTTTACAGACACACCCACATTCTGTTCATTGACACACCCACAGACACACCCACATTCTGTTTACAGACACACCCACATTCTGTTCATTGACACACCCACATTCTGTTCATTGACACACCCACAGACACACCCACATTCTGTTTACAGACACACCCACATTCTGTTCATTGACACACCCACATTCTGTTCATTGACACACCCACAGACACACCCACATTCTGTTTACAGACACACCCACATTCTGTTCATTGACACACCCACAGACACACCCACATTCTGTTTACAGACACACCCACATTCTGTTCATTGACACACCCACAGACACACCCACATTCTGTTCATTGACACACCCACAGACACACCCACATTCTGTTCATTGACACACCCACAGACACACCCACATTCTGTTCATTGACACACCCACATTCTGTTCATTGACACACCCACAGACACACCCACATTCTGTTTACAGACACACCCACATTCTGTTCATTGACACACCCACATTCTGTTCATTGACACACCCACATTCTGTTTACAGACACACCCACATTCTGTTCATTGACACACCCACATTCTGTTCATTGACACACCCACATTCTTTTCATTGACACACCCACAGACACACCCACATTCTGTTTACAGACACACTCACATTCTGTTCATTGACACACCCATATTCTGTTCATTGACACACCCACAGACACACCCACATTCTGTTTACAGACACACCCACATTCTGTTCATTGACACACCCACAGACACACCCACATTGTGTTTACAGACACACCCACATTCTGTTCATTGACACACCCACAGACACACCCACATTCTGTTCATTGACACACCCACAGACACACCCACATTGTGTTTACAGACACACCCACATTCTGTTCATTGACACACCCACAGACACACCCACATTGTGTTTACAGACACACCCACATTCTATTCATTGACAGACACACCCACATTCTGTTCATTGACACACCCACAGACACACCCACATTGTGTTTACAGACACACCCACATTCTGTTCATTGACATACCCACAGACACACCCACATTCTGTTCACAGACACACCCACATTCTGTCTCATTGACACGCCCACAGACACACCCACATTCTGTTCACAGACACACCCACATTCTGTTCATTGACACGCCCACAGACACACCCACATTCTGTTTACAGACACACCAATAATAAATGTTTATTTCAATATATTTGACAATTATTTTAATAAAGTTAACGTTATAATTTCTTGAATAAAATAAAAACTACTCAAAGTTTGAGGTTGGTAAGACTCTCCTCCTGCATTTCTTTTAACAAAGTTAATGTTATAATTTCTCAGAGAATAAATTCAAAATAAAATAAAGAATAAAACGAAAAGAAAAAAAAACCTGAAATAAAACAAAATTATAAAAATAAATAAATAAAACAATTGGTAATATTTTATAATGTTTTTGAAAGAAGTATCTTTTGCTCACCGCTGCATTTATTTGATCCCAAAAAACAGTACATTTTTATTCATTTATGAAATTATTTATTATAAAATCGTATTATTTTCTATTTGAATATATTTTAAAACATAGTTAATGTTATAAAACCTCCACATTATTCCAAGTTTTGTGTGAAAGCAACCAGATAACCCAAATGATCAGAGATGATGAACTGTATCACAGTAATCAAACAAGACTAATCGAACGCTGGACGTCTCTCTGTGAGCAGAGTTAATCCTGACACACACACGAATCTGAATCAATAACAGTCTGAGACAATTTAGATAAGTGAACATCCACAGGTGAGCTGCAGACTGATAGAGAAAACACCAGACTCAAGGACATGTCCACCTTTCACACGAGACAAAACAACTTAACCAGGAGATTTACAGCCGAAAAGGCCGTTTCCTCGAGGATTAGCATATCCAGCACACGCCTGACTGTCCTGAGGAAGATTTACACAGCCTACACACTACGCACGACCAGCTGCTGCCTTACCGACGAATAAATCCAGCCTTCTCAATTAGGATCTGACACCTGGGGCAGGACCGTGACCTTTGACCCTATGATGTCTGAAAACAGGTTTCAGGAGCATCTAAATGAAGAACCGACTGAGAGCTGGAGGTCAGACCCCCGTGGAGATGAACTGAATCATGCCTGGGACCCCATGTGAACTCTTCTACTCGCCAGAGCTGCGCTTATTTCATCAAAATACAGTCAAATTCTGAAATATTATTAGAATTCAAAATAGATGTTTTCTATGGGAACATAAAGTAAAATGTAATTTATTCCTGTCATTTAAATCTGATATATTTTTGCTATTTAAAATAGCTGTTTTCTATGTGAATATATATAGTAAACTGTAATTTATTTTTGTGATATAAATTCGATATATTTTTGCTATTTAAAATGGCTGTTTTCTATGTGAATATATAGTAAAGTGTAATTTATTACTATTTGATAAAAATACAGTCAAATTCTGAAATATTATTAGAATTCAAAATAGCAGTTTTCTATGTGAACACACTGTAAAATGTCATTTATTCCTGTGATTTAAATTTGATATATTTTTGCTATTTAAAATAGCTATTTTCTATGTGAAAATATAGTAAAGTGTCATTTATTCCTGTGATAAAAGCTGAATTTGCACATGATCACTCTATGATGAGAAACATTTCTAATGAAAAGCTCTGTCATATTTCACCCACAATGCATTGGCCCAAAAAATAGGCCTATTATTTTTATTCTTTTGATTTTGAGGTGAAATATGAGCTGACATTGCCCACGTTTATTCAATCAAAGATTACAAAATCATCCTGCCTGTAAGAACGTTATCTTTCTCTGTTATTGTCACTTATCCAGAGATTGGTCTAAGGAAGTTAAATTCCCCAGTGCAAATGATGATCTGACCACCATTCTCCAGATAAAAGCAGTGCGAAGATGATACTGGTGGCGTTTTCATCAAGTCCCACGTCACTTTGCACTTGGCCTATTTCAGCGATATGAAGCCCAGATGAAACGAGTCTGGAAAGGCTTGTAGGTCAGGTCAAGTGGGCGTCAGCGAGAGCTGAATACTGGGATGATTAAAGAGACTGCTCGCACAAAAATGAAATTCAACCTCGAAGTCGCTCCAAACATGACTTTGTAACGATATGAAGGTGAGTAAACGCTGACCGAATGATCATTTTTGGGTGAACTGTCTCTTTAAAATGAAATATTGGAACATGCTTTCACTGAGATGAAGAAGGGAATGATAGAGGGAATACTGAGAGGGAAGAGAGCGGCTGGAGACTCTAAACATAGCGAGCGCTGACAGGATGATGAGCGTCTCATTGTCCACAAACATGGGCATATTTTTAAAAATAAAATAAAATAAAATTTGTATAATGAATAATTATACATTTATTTTATAAATTTATAATTTATTTTATTATTTTATTTTATAGAATAAAATAGATAACCCAAATGGTCAAATTAAATATAAAAAAATAAAATAAATTAAATAAAATAATAAAAAAATGTAACAAAAATAAATAAATAGAATATAAAAAATATATATACATTTAAAAAAATCATTTTTAATAGCATTAATAGCATATATATATATACACATATATACACACACATATATATATATATCTTTTAAATGTAATTAAATTTAAATACATTAAATAATAATAAATAAAAACCGGTCAAAAGTTTGACTTTTTTATGAACTCTTATGACAAGCGATGACAAGCGTCTCATTGTCCACAGACACGGGCATATTTTACCCATAAAATAAAATAAATAAATTAAATAATAAAAAATAATACATTTTTAAAAATATTATTAATTTTTTAATAGCGTTTTATATATATATATATATATATATATATATATATATGTAATTAAATTTAAATACAACTAAATTATAACAAATAAAAACCAGTCAAAAGTTTGAAGTTTTTGTGAACCCTTATGCTCCACTTATGTGGCACAGAAGAAACAGAATGAGTGAACGCTGACAGAATGATAATTATCCTCTTTAAAATGAAACATGCGCTGGCTGAGATGAAGAAGGGAAGGACAGAGAGAATACTGAGACTCTAAACATAGCGAGCGCTGACAGGACCCCGAGCGTCCCGTGTCCACAGACACCCTGCAGCTGTTGCCCAAATCTCCCGTCGGGTCTTGGCAGCTCTGACACACACACAGCAGGCCTGAAGCAACAGTCCAAACACACTCCAGCTGACCCGCGTCGTGCCGAAGCTCGACACACACGTCATTACGGTCACATTACTCCCCAGCGGGGGCCGTCTTCACGCAGGCGTTAGCCGGGACGACTGTGTCAGGTTTGGGACGAGGGCAAATATAGCCCACCGTCAACTCAACAAGCGAGACTTATGGGCGCTTGGTTTACCTGCAGGTGTTTCTGCTCCAGATGCACGTAAATCTCCTAACCGTCTAATCAGAGGAGGATTTATTTGGGTTCGGCCGACAGGGAACGGGTGACGGGTAACGCTTGGCTTCTCGTAAATATCAGGCCAAGATGACGGCAGAAATCCTGAGGGAAATGCAAACCTCTCTCTGACTGAAGTGTTTGCTACCAATACCAATACTTCTGGAGCACTAAAGAGTATTTATCGTCAACTTAAACTTTGTAAAAGTTATTTGAAAAAATGCTGGGTGTTTTAAGTCAAGTTTGGGTCAAATATGGACAAACCCAACCATTGGTCATTTATTTAATTACATTTTTAAAGCCAATGGTTGGGTTTGTCCATATTCTGACCCAAACTTTGGTTAAAACAACCCAGCATTTTTTAGCGTGTAACTGAAAAAAAAAAAAAAAAAAAAAAAAAAAAAAATTACATATATATATATATATATATATATATATATATATATATATATATAGTATATATAGTATATATAGTATATATATATATATATATATAGTATATATATATATATATATATATATATATACATACTTAAATATTTTCATTAGTTGCCAAAGAATAATTTCTATTTAGTTAAGTACTAAAATTAATTAAACTAAAACTGAAAATAACTTTGGCAACTGGAAAACTTAAATAATACATAAAACATATTATTTAATAAAAAAACGTACATTTTGAATAAAGTAGTAAATAATATTAAAATTGAAATTAAATATATAAAAATATAAAACTATAAACCTGAAAAAACTAAAATTAAAATATACAAATAAAAATTAATTCAAAATAACAATAAATTACTCATAATGATACAAAGTTCAAACTTCTTTGCCTGTTTTATTTATTATACTTTCAGTAAAAATTCAAGGCATTTTCAATTTAGTTTAAGGTGAAGTATTAAAATTACTAAAACGTACAAACGATATTTTTTTACCATACACTTTTTATGACTATGTCAATAAAGCTTTACAGACACGTTCATAGGAAAGAAAGAAAGAGCTTTAAATTCAGCTCAATATCTCTAAGATTTAAACATCTTAATAACCAGATTCATATTTCTGCTTGAATTAAAGTAAGACAGAGGATCGTTCACACAATCTATTTTTCATTTACATTCAAATAAGCAGATAAAAATCAATAAAAGAAAACCAATGGTTGGAAAATGTCATTTATCGGCTCTAAGAATTCTTTTGATTTAGTGTTTGAGACTATGAGGAATATCTCATCCATGTCTTTGTGGAAGTCATGGATGGCCAGGCTTAAATTGAATTGGTCCATCTCTCTCTCTCTCTCTCTCTCTGTTCTGAGATGATAAATGTGAATGATAGTCTCTAGGAGCCATATGGCATGTCCTGAGCAGATCTGAGAGTCGGACTGAGTCCAGAACAGAAGGTGCTTCACCGTCCAGAGAGAGAGAGAGAGAGAGATGAGAGTTTATATCAAGAAACACACACACACACACACGCGCGTCATCTGAGAATATAAAGAGACGAAGAGTCCATCAGACTGATTGCTGTCGTCCTTTCCCAAGAAATGTTGGCAAACCCTTTTAGAGCTGAAATATAGAGTTACTCTTAGAAGAAAAGATTCTACATGGAACCCTGAAGGTTCCGTCACGCGCTTCATATTCAGAACCTTGGCGGATCCATCCTGGGTCATTTATAGAGTTTTACATTTTAATTCAATTTAAGGATTTGCAGAGTTCATAAATATACTTTATCACTAGAAAAAAAAACATTAAACATGAAATTATTATGCAATCAATGCAATTCAATCGACATTTCTTTTTGTATAGAATGTTTTTTGCTAATACTTTTTATTTCTAAGAGTGTATAATATAATTATAATTTATAGGCCTATAATATAATGTGTATAATATAATAGTTAATATTTTAATCATTTAACAACACATTCTTATGTTAACACGGTTCTTACTGGTCACATGATATACAGGTGAGTAAATAAAATATTTAATTTTTGATTGTTTTTTTATAGAAAACTGTTTTATTTAATTATTTATTTATTTTTAAGATAAAAACAACCATAAAAAACTACAACATTTTTTGTTGCTTGAAATAAAAAAAGCATTAACTGAAACAAAACATATTAATTATTTAATTCCAACCAGTTTCCGAGGCTATTTCAGTCTATCTACTTCAAAATCTCAACATTTCACCTTTTACTCAGTGTGTAACTCTGTAATTTACTAACAATTTCTAAGCGAGAATTGGTGAGAATTAGTTTCAGTGATTTTGGTCTACGGTTGTTACTAAATCTCCACTATTCTATAATGATGTCCCGAACAGGCTTCAAAAAAGCCAGACGTTTAGCAGAGACAAAGCTTGACCCTTGACCTCTAGGCTTCAACCACAGATGCATTTAGAGAGACGAGACCCCAAACCCAGCAAAACTAACATAAAACAGCCTCAATAAATGTGTTTATATATATATATATATATATATATATATATATATATATATGTCTCCATCAGAGCCCTTGATTCGATCAATGAACAAGCTTGTTAAGTTAACACACCGCGTCCTGCTGTTGGTGACAAAAGAAGAGCGCTGTAAACGACTTGAGTGTGTTTTACTGACACGCTCAACACTGGAGACACGTACGCTCATCTCTGTCTACACACTGTAAATAAACTTATTTTACAGTTCATGGGACATTTTTAATAAAAAAAATATGTGAATGTGAATTGCTTGTAACCAGGGTTCACTGTAAAACTGAATACGCTTTTTCTAATCAATAAAATTGTGGCAACAGATTACAAGCATAATTAAATTGAACAAATTAGAAATGAGTAATAATGAATCAAATTATTAAAAGTTAACCATTTAAAATTTTAAAGTAAAGTCTACACCAAAAAATTAAACAAAAATATCTGAATAACAGACAGACATCAAAGATTCATTAAGAACTCTTTAATTTATATTGCCAACATTGAAGACACCTGATGTTAACGATCAGAATCACTGAAGGAGAAAACTGTCATTTTAAAACAAACACAGATCACCATAATGGTGACTTAAATATGCGTTTTTTTTTACTCATTTACAAACGTTTTACTCATTTTAAATGGTTAACTTTTAAGGAATTAATTTGATTAATTATTACTCAATTCTAAAGTGTTGAATTGAATCTATAATATTCCTTGTAATCTGTTGCCACAATTTCTTAGATTAGATAAAGTGCATTTATTTTTACAGTGAGAGACCAGGAAGAAATAAAGCCTAATTAACATTCACAAACTGCGTCCTTGCCACATGAATCTATTATTATTATTATTGAAGAACTGATCATCATTCAGCAATATGATGATAAAGAAGAGAGACAGTGTGTGTGTGTGTGTGTGTGTGTGTGTGTGTGTGTGTGTGTGTGTGTGTGTGTGTGTGTGTGTGTGTGTGTGTGTGTGTGTGTGTGTGTGTGTGTGAGACGAGGTCAGGCTGGGCGTCTGGACTAATTCTGCGTGTTTTACACTGTCTAATTAAACCTGAAGGGTTCGAGTTCATGTCAAGTGTGTCAGTGAACCGCTTCTCTGCTTCCTCATCATCACTCAAAGGTCAAAATCACAACAAAATGCATTAATAATAATAACATCAACCAGGGATATCTACGATAATATCTGAATTATTGGTTTAAAGATGTACGAGCTGAATAACATGATGGTGAAAATCATTTTGATGTTATAAAATGGTTCAGTAAACAATAAGTTAACATTTTGAGGTACATTTTAGGCATAATTTTGCTTCGTCAACAAAAATGTCTGTTTTGTGACTCTGCATTTGTTTGTTTTACTGAACGATCAAATCAGTTCAATGAATGATTCAATGACTAAATCACTCAGTGGTTCCAATGAATAACTCGACTCGCTCAAACAGCGTCTTGCTGCTAACCTATGGTTGATACATTTAATATTTAAGCATAATTTCATTAAAAAATCTGTTTAACCCTAAAACCGTTCTGGACAAATGTGGGCAAAATAGTTTTGATTTATTTTTAATAAATACTTCCCTTGATCTGAGCGGTACAAGACTTGGCTACTTTTCCTAAGTTTCCTCCTGAACACACATTTTGTTTTGACTCAATTCTACAATGTTAAGTGGGTGAAAAAAAACCTCCTTAATCTTGTATTTGGGTCAAAAATGGGCACCCATAGAAATGAATGGGAAAAACTGTAATTTAGAGCATTCTAAAATAAGCCAAAATAAGACACCAGGTGACAGCAAAGTCACTTCATCTTTAGGTTTTAGCTCTAAGAACTTATTGGAATAATATTTTAATGTAGTTAAAAAATTTTTTTAAATAAAACTACATAGTAATTAATTTACATTGAAATAATTTACATAGAAAATAAGGTACTTTTTGAAGTAAATAAACACTTTTTGAATATAAATAAAAATAAAAATAAAAAAATAAAAAATAAATAAATAAGTAAGTAAAAAATAAATAAAATAATATACTTTTTCACAGGTCAATAAATAAAAAATACCCCCAAAATAAAAAAAACACCATAAATGGATAGACAAAACTTTATCAAAGACAGTGATAACATTTATAATAAATAAAAATTAGGATCACACCTGAGTCCTCTGTGCCCACATTTGTCCACAAACAGGAATAAGGGTTATAAAGTGAAGGGCTACGGAGTCAAATATTGCCTTGTTGTAAAAAACGCATTTCTGTCAATGCTGCGAACTCACAGAATGTGAAGAATATGAAACATTTCTAATGATCGTCATCAACGAAATCCCAGAGATCACAGTTTTATCAATAATGCACACCACTAATAGATATAGGAGCTTGTTTCCACTGTGGGATAACCACCATCTTTTATTACTTGCAATTGTGAGATTATATCTCACAATTCAGACTTTTCCTCATAAATAGCATTAAAAAAGTCAGAATTGTAAGATGAAAACTACCTTATTTTTTATTCCATGGCTGAAACTATAGTTTACATAAATATAAATATAATATTCAAATAATATCAATCTTGGCAGAACGAATTATGCACATTTAGCATCGTTTTCTCCCTGTAACTCCGAATATTTCTTCTCATGATTTCAACGTTTCCACTTCAAATCTTTTCTATGTCAAAATGTGAAAAATGTCTTTCCTCTTCTGGAAGGTTTACAGAGCCTAACCTGTAGATGTCTGAGAGTAATCAAGCAATTAACCTCAGCTAGAGAGGAGGAAAAGAAAAATAAAGACACGGATGGAGAGAGAGAGAGAAACTTCTCCTGAATCCCAGACAGTGAATAAGAGCGTCTTAACCCAACATGAGTAAGCGCTCACCTGACTCTATAATCCCACACATAACTCAAACACATTAAGATTTATACATCAGTAAATCCTCAAATTAATCTGAATTAAGCCTCCATGAATGGTCTCATCCGATAAGGTCGCACACCTTTGGTTTCCCGAGGATTGGCTCCAGCAGTTCATCATAACTGGAGCGTTTCTGGACATGAAGGAGTGATTCTGACATCAGAGCCGACGCCGCTGGATTGTGTGTGTAAAGCGGCCGTTGTTCTTCATTGTTGTTTTATCATCACATTCATTAGTGCTCAGCTTTATTTAATCCGGTCGGGTTTGTAACGCTCTAATCTCGGCCTGTTTCATCTGTGGCGATAAACACTGATGTTTGAAGAACAACAGCTGAACACACACCACGACTAATTCTCCTCGCAACCAACGAGACAATCCTCATTTACAACACACACTTTCTCTGGAGGATTTTCTTGTTCATTCATTCTGTCAGTCTGTGTCACACTCACACACACACACACACACACACACACAACCGACCCTTGAAAGAAAAATAAATGCATTATTTACTTGCTTTATGAGTATTTAACACTTCTAGAGATGGTTTTGTCGCTCAGTCCAGTGCAAAATTTGTAAAGTACAGACTCATAATTACATTTCTTCATTAAGTCTGATTTATGCTGATCTTTTGCTGTCGTCTCTTCAGTCGGTCTGAGTCTCAGACGAAGTGTTTATGGACCGTCTGATACCGAAAATAAAAATGATGAGAGCTTATTCATATTCTCTAATCTGACTGGCTTTACACACACGTTCAAAGGTTTCGGGTCAGTACGATGACAGAAATTAAACATTTACTCATCAAGGACACATTGTAGTAATTAAAAGTGGCAGTAAAGACATTACTAATGTTAAAAAAGATTATATTTAGAAAAAATGCTGTTATTTTGAATGTTCTATTCATCAAAGAATCATATAAAATAAAATGCATCACGTTTCCCATAAAAAAACCCACTAATAATAATCATAAATGTGTCTTGATCATCAGATCCTCATATTAGAGTGATTTCTGGAGGATCATGTGACACTGAAAATCACAGGAATAAATTACACTTTACTGTATATTCACATAGAAAACTGATTGAAACTGTAAATATTTCACAATGTTTACTGTATTTTTGAGTATAAGAGATTTCTGTCAAAAACAATAAAACATTTTCCCGACCCAGTGAGACTTTACAATCTCCAGAGCGAGGGTTAGATGGACTGAGAAGAGCGTCAGAGAGACACTGAAGTGTCTAATAGAGAGAGCTGATATAACAGCAGGATCTCGAGTGCTCTGTCCTCAGTGTGTGTGTGTGTGTGTGTGTGTGTGTGTGTGTGTCTCCATCATCTGTCATCTCTCTGAAACACTCTTTACACTTCTCTAACCCTCAACGCACAGCAAACGTGTTAAAAATGAGGCCTTGAAGGGATACTTCACCTCTGGAAAGATGAATGTGTATTTAAAATGGCTCATTTCTGTAGAAGAAATGGAAAATTATTCTTGAATTCGGAGCTTTCTAGACTGAGAAAAGCCAGAAAATGTATTTTTGGCTTATGTGGATGAAAGACAACAACTCCCAGAATGCACTTGCTCTCGCTGCCCTCAGGAGGCCACACCCACCGGTAACAGAGCGCAGTAATTAAACAAGTCTAGGCTACTGAGTGAGTCTCGTGTCTCTCACGGAGGAGCAGGGATTTTCTTAACACTGTTAAAACGCACATCAACCGATCACTTGTTTAACGTTCATGTAAACACTACATTCAGATTCACCAATCGGGGTTTGAGTTAGATTGAAACAAAAGGTGCTGTGCATGTCAAGCATTTAGACCAGTTTTTAGACCTGTTTTAACATGTGCAATCAATCGGATCTGAGAGCAGGTTTTGATAGACGCGTATCACTGCCGTCAGTCGTTTACCACAGATCATAGCATATCTGTATCTCTCCCAGAAGAAACGAGTGTTTGACGTCAGCGTTGGGGTCGGAGTGAAGGCTGCTGGTGAACTCAGGTGTTACTCACATCAATGAAGCGCACCTGAGTCTGCTTGACAACAAGGGTTTGAATGCTATGAAAGCAATCCAGCCTAATTTATGGAAATGAAGCACTATTGATGAAATATAATTAGCCCATTAGAGTATAACGCATCGCCGCTCGCCTTCAGCTAAACTCATATTCTTCATATTCATCTCCTCGAGTCCACAGACACACGCTGCTCTGTGCATGGAGGAGCTAAAACATGAATGAACTATTATTTAACAGTTTGAATCATTACTCAAAAAAAGTTGATTTTCCAAGTTACAATATGTTAATGTTTAGATAGATAGATAGATGATAGATAGATAGATAGATAGATAGATAGATAGATAGATAGATAGCCACAGGTCAGCCACAGGTCAGCCACAGGTCAGCCACAGGTGAGCCACAGGTGAGCCACAGGTGAGCCACAGGTCAACCACAGGTCAGCCACAGGTGAGCCAGAGGTGAGCCACAGGTCAGCCAGAGTTGAGCCACAAGTCAGCTACAGGTCAGCCACAGGTCAGCCACAGGTGAGCCACAGGTCAGCCACAGGTCAGCCACAGGTCAGCCACAGGTCAGCCACAGGTGAGCCACAGGTCAGCCACAGGTGAGCCACAGGTCAGCCACAGGCAGCCACAGGTCAACCACAGGTCAGCCACAGGTGAGCCAGAGGTGAGCCACAGGTCAGCCAGAGTTAAGCCACAAGTCAGCTACAGGTCAGCCACAGGTCAGCCACAGGTGAGCCACAGGTCAGCCACAGGTCAGCCACAGGTCAGCCACAGGTCAGCCACATGTCAGAGGTGAGTCACGGGTGAGCCACATGTCACAGGTCAGCCACAGGTCAGCCACAGGTGAGCTACATGTCAGCCACAGGTCAACCACAGGTGAGCCACAGGTCAGCCACAGGTGAGCCACAGGTGAGCCACATGCCACAGGTCAGCCAAAAGGTCAACCACAGGTGAGCCACATGACAGCCACATGTCAACCACAGGTGAGCCACAGGTCAACCACAGGTGAGCCACAGGTCAACCACAGGTGAGCCACATGCCACAGGTCAGCCACAGGTCAACCACAGGTCAGCCACAGGTGAGCCACATGCCACAGGTCAGCCACAGGTGAGCTACAGGTCAGCCACATGCCTTCAGATCCACTTACATAGACATCTGAGTCGTCCCAGAAACTCCTGCTTAAATGAAACCGAGGCACTTAAACGAGGAAAACCGCCATCAACATTTATTTTCCGTGAATAAACGTAAGCGAAGGGTAAATCCACCTTGACCTTGTTTGCAGTGGTTTCACGCTGAGGTAATCATGAGTAATCAGTCTGGATGGAGCTGAACCCTGTTCTGGCAGGTGTTGAAATGTGGACGGGTCCTTGTGGACGTGCAAGACTCGCTCACCCAAAATACGAGAACACAGCAGACTTTATAGACAAACCAATAAACCTCCACCCAGCTGTCCGACCTGCGGACCTAATAAAACACAGATTTCTGTCCCACAATCCTCTCTGGTGAGGTGTGTGTGAGTTCAAGCCAAGCATGAAGGAGCCACTGTTTCTCCATCCAACATGAGCCTCAAAATATCTCCATTATCCTCATTATGAAACGAGTTTTCAGCTTAATATTTCAAATTGGTGATAATGTTATGTATTTTTTCTATTTAATAATAATAATACTAATCATCATTTTATTTTTCAGTATGATTGTTCTGCAATAACAATTTGTATTCGAAGAAATCCCTTATGAATATTTGAATATTCTGAATATTATAGGCTCTTGTACTTCAACTATTCATTGAATTAAACTGAGTTTTGCTGTGTGTGTTCGTCAATCTCGTGTGTATTAACTGACAAAACAAGTGTCTTTCCCCACTGAGGAAAACGTAAGTGCAAGAGACGTGAATGTCTCAAGGGAGCAGGTAAACAACAAAGCAGCGTGTGTGGTGTGTGTGTGTGTGTGTGTGTGTTTGTGTTCTGTCAAAGAGCTGAAGAAACATGTCATGTGTGGAAGTGATCAAACACACTCACGTCTATTAACACAGAACAATACAGCACACATTCGCGCTGTATTACATCGAAGAATTGTTTCCTGAAGCCGTTTATTACTGACACACACCTTCACCTACAGCCGAGTGTGTGACGTAATACTGTGTGAAGGATGCAGTGTGTCAACTGGCACAGATTTGATTGTATTATAGCATTTAGACTGATCGATAGATGCATCTGTGCACAAATGCTTTACATTGTTTTATATAAGACAAGAACGCATATGTCACGAGAACTTACTTCACTTTCTGAGTTATAGATTATAGATCATCATATGAACATGTTCCATGGAAGAAATCAACCAAAACTTTTCTTCTTTTGTCTGTATTATCAATATTTAATAACTGTTTCATCTTTTAAAAACCTAATAAACCTTATTTTGTGAAATGCTTTGATTGAAAAGTGCTATATATCTTTAAAAATGCAACTTGTTTTGATATTATATAATGCAACAATGGAATCCAGATGTTTTTAAGTGTGACTTTTATGTCCAAATACTTTATATATATTTTTAATTGTGCCTTAACTGCATTTTTTTCAGTAAAAATAACATATTCAATGGTAAAAGAATTAAATTCAATGGTATAGTATATAATAAATTATACAAAAAAATTATATTATAATATAGTATAACAATCAATTAAAAATTATATATATATTTTATATTTTGATTACGATTTATAATTGATATATAATTTTAATATATATATATATATATAATTTAAATAAATTTAGTTAATTTTTTTTCACAGTTTTTTTGTTCCTAAAAATTACACCAATTATCAATTTTTACCCAAATTATGCAGCCCTAAAGTAAAGAATCAAAAAGTGTAATATTATATATATATATATATATATATATATAATCAATAATATTCAGCATGACAGTAGATTTACGGGCTCGTCTGGTTTGGTGTTCTTCGGAGGTCGTTGCGTTTGAGATCCTCACATTCCGTCATGCATTCGCTCCTGTCACTCCACACTCTCCATATTAGCGGCACTTGAATGATTTAAGGCCACTAGAAGAGGCTCTCCGCGCGTCTCGTTAGCAGAACGTGTCGGGTGGCGATGTCCGAGTCTCACGCTTCGTGAAGCTTCATCCCATCAGAGGGACTTCTGGGTGAACATGTCTCCAGAGATGTTCTCTCACACATGTCCCAGTGATCAGACATTTGATCACACAGATGCCCCTGCTAAGTATGCGATAAGCGTCGTCTGAGCGCTGAGGAATGCCAATCACGGCGTGTCCTTCAGAGGTTCATCTTCTGCTGAGTCTCTCTGCTTCAGATACACACGCATTGATTCAACTCCTCTCATTTTAAACTCAAATATAGCAGACGTATGATCAATAGAGAGTGGAACCCGTCCAAACCCACCGCCTGTGTCTTAGACTCAACTTACGTATCTTAAGTAGTTCAACTTCAGTATCCTGCGTTAAATCTCATATTGCTGCTGCTTTGAGGTGAAAGTCATGCAGAAAAGCTTACAAAATAAAACTGGTGCATTAATATTATTAAATCAAAGGCTGAAATTTAATAAATATATATATATATATATATATATAAATATATATATATATAAATATATATATATATATATATATATATATATATATATATATATATATATATATATATATATATATATATATATATATATATTCCAGATGTTATATTTGAAAACACGTCTGGTTATATATATGTATATATGTATATATATAGTATATATAGTATATATATATATATATATATATATATATATATATATATATATATATATATATATATATATATATATATATATATATATACACACATACATACAATATACCATTGAATTTAATCATTTTACCATTGAATATATTTTTACTGAAAAAAAAATGCAGTTAAGGCACAATTAAAAAAAAATATATAAAGCATTTGGACATAGAAGTCACACTTAAAAACATCTGGCTTATATTGTTGCATTATATTATATTAAAACAAGTTGCATTTTTAAAGATATATAGCACTTTTCAATCAAAGCATTTATATATATATGAATATATGCACTGCATGTTTAAGAATGAAGCATGACACATGAGTAGTAGATCATGATGAACTTGAACACAGTTGTACTGTAAAATAAAATAATTATTAATATTATATTTCATTTTTATAAATTAAATATAAATAGTTTTTTTGAAATTATATTAAAATTTTATTTTACAGTACTATTATTATTTGAACTATCATTTTTATAGTAATATTTATATTATATATATATGTATATGTATGTTTATGTATATATATATATATATATGTATGTATATGTGTTATTTTATACATTTATACATTTGTGTATATGTTATTTTATTTTTTTGCAATCACAATTTTGTTTTTTGGAAAATTCACTGTTTGATTTTTACCTAAAGTAACGAATCTAAATGTGTCATATTTTGCCCATAGAAATAACTCTTGTCAACTCTGTAAACGTTCACACTTAAGTCTTGATCTGAAAGAACTAAAGTCACATGTCTTTCAGCAGAACCATTAATGACCTTCATAACCAGTTTAATAATCACACTAGACCATGTTTCAAATTCACAATCTTAGATCAGAATAAAAATCACACTAATTCAGATCCTAAAAACACCACAGCCACCGACATTCTTTCTGTAACTCATTTGTGCGCCCTCACAAACATTAACGTTTTAACATTTGGCGACGCTTTTATCCAAGAGACTTACATTGCATTTCAAGCTCATATACATTCTTATCAGTTCTTGCTTCCCCTGGAATTCGAACCCATGACCTTGGCGTTGCGAGCGCCAGCGCACTCCTGTCCGAGCTCCAGGAATGCACACAGAACACACACCTCACGTCCTCGCGTTCGGGTTCAGGACGTCTCGCGAGACACGGAGCAAATAAACACGAGTGCTCTCTCACATGACCTCCTGTGAACTCACGCAGAACGTGAACTGCATGAACACACAAACACACACAACACACACCGCGATAAAGCCAGGCGAATGCTCTCTTCCCGTTCTGCACCATTTGGAGAGTTTCCAGACACCAATTACAGGTTGCTAGGTGCATAAAAGCCTCCTGATTCACATGATTTCTCCATCCTGTAGCGCTCACTCCACCAGATCATTACTGAGATTTCAGCTCTTTTTTCTGTTTGTTGGTGCAACAAAGCAACACTGATTCAACTAACAGTGGGAGATCTGTTTGTCCAAACAATGGTTGACGGGGTGAAATATTTTCGCATTACAATCAAGCATAATCACTGAAGGAGAAAAGCGTAATGTTAGAAACAAACCTAAAACAAACACCGATCATCATAATGGTGACTTAAATGTATGTTTTTTATTTTAAGTTTTACTCATTTTAAATGGTTAATTTTTAAGGAATTAATTTGATTACGTATTACTCAATTCTAATGTGTTACACTGAATTAATAATATTGCTTGTTTTTTATCTAATTTTTATTAGATAAAGCGCATTCATTTATACAGTGCATTTGATCGTTTCATGCGTTCCCTGGGCATCGAACCCATGACCTTCACCATACAATAACACACAGATAAAGAGGGAAACATCTTGTCATGCACAGTACACACACACACACACACACACACACTCAGACATATTCCCACCCTGCACTCTCTCACACACCTCTTTTCCGTACTGTTCTTTTACCTATTTACACACACACAAGAGCACTTGTGAGAGAAAGCTCGTGTTCATTATGCAGGAATTCTTTTGTTGTTTTAAACTCATTTAGCGCTGTGCGTATTCTCCGCAGGTTAATTCCGAGACGCGCAATTAAACTCAAGAGAACCTTTGCTGGAGATTTCTTTAGGGTTCGAGCCATTCAGTCCTAGCAGGGACCTTTGCAAAAATAAAGAAGGAGCCACAGATCTCAAAGTGTCCCTGAAGCAATGTTTAGAGGATCTCTGGGGAACAGGAGTGTGTGTGTGTGTGTGTGTGTGTGTGGGAGTGTGTGTGTGGGAGTGTGTGTGTGTGTGGGAGTGTGTGTGTGGGAGTGAGACTGGATGCCATCATGGAAACTCAGTGCTTTGCCATCTCGCCTTAATGCTACAAAACACATAAAATTAAAGGTTCCCAGTGCCTGGGGAGTCATTAATATTCATAACGCCAGGCTCATAATTCAATTGAAATACTAGCAAAAGGCCAAAAAATCTCAAAACTGGAAAAGGGAAATGAGCATAAAGAAAATGGCCAGAATCCTAATTTGTTGCTAATAACTCGCACTTTCGCTGTTCTCTCGAGAGCCAATTACTAGAGAAAGAAATAGCACAGCGCTTTTCCATAAACCGCTTTGATTTACCGGAGACATTTAACAGTCTATAAACACTATCGGTTAATCTGCAACCTCCACACTAACTATACGTTAAACTGCAGTCTTTATAACGCTTTTCACAACACACATCGTTTCAAAGAACGTGCATGAGTGCACATTACAATTTACAGAAGTTATGCACATGTACAAGATCACAGTTAGTGAAAAATGTATTAATTTAAACAATGCAATAATTTAAGGAAGAAACAAAAAGCTCATTGAAGTAATGAATACTTTTTGTTAATAAATGATTATGACATGTGGCATTGTTAGCCTGAGCCGTGTGTTGGCTGAGTGCTAGCGCTGATGTCACACTAGCGGTGTGTGTAACGAGGAGCTAACTGGTAATTGGATGTTATTAGAGCCTCAGTCGAGTTGAACTCTGACCTCTGGATATTATTGAGCTTCAACTTCACGGATCAGGGACTATTATTAATACTATTACTACAAATACTATTATTATGACTGTTTAAACAAATGCATATATATATATATATATATATATATATATATATATATATATATATATATATATATATATATATATATATATATATATATATATGAGTTTATATCTCTATTTTTTTGTTTTTAACACATGTTATAAAAAAATGCATTGTGCATTATTCTGCATAATAATGACAAACAAATGTTATGTGAAACAGTGTGAGGAATGCAATCATTATTTTGTAGTTTAGTAATAATAATAGTTTTTATCGTCATTATGTGCATGATGAATATTTGAAGTGAATTAACAATGCAAATGTGTAAATTCAATTTCTAAAACTTTAAAATAAACAAAATATTTTGAATAAATTTTAAATATATAACTGATAAAATTATAATTGTGTTTAAAATATTTATTTTCATTTTTATTTATATATATATATATATATATATATATATACACACACAATATACAATTATTCTACACAATGTTTATATATATAAATAAAAAATAAAATTTAAATTTAATACAATGATACAATTATAATTGCATTTAAAATATTTTTATAATATATATATATATTTGGGCTGTCAAACGATTAGTCGCGATTAATCGCATTCCAAAATAAAAGTTTGTGTTTACATAATATGTGTGTGTGCTGTGTATAATTATTTTATATAAATATACACACATGCTTGTATATATTTTAGAAATATTTTCATGTATATACTGTACATAGATTGATGTATAATTTATATTATATATATAAATACTTTATATTTAAATAAATATTTTTCTTAAATATACAAGCATGTGTGTGTATTTATATATATATACCAAAAAAATTATACACATAATTATGTGCATCCACATATTTATTATGTAAACACAAACTTTTATGTTGGATGTGTTTAATCGCTGATAAATACATATATATACATACTGTATATATATATATATATATATATATATATATTAGGGCTATATATATATTATATATATATTATATATATATATATATATATATATATACACATTTTTCAAATAAAATACAAATCTTTTGTGAACATTTGCAGTAAATAATCATCTCTATTGATAATCATACACCTGCAGAACAAACGCTATGATCATCATTGCTCATCCTAAGGCTTCGCTACGAGACGTCTGTTCACAACTGAACACCTGCAGCGCTAAAATTATCATTACCGTTCTGTTTCTTCAGCACGGTCACCTCTTCTTTACAGTATGAAGTGGGAGAAATTCAGCAAGAACAAGATTATGTGAATGAAGCTCAGGTTTCTCTTCAATGCCACAGGTGCACTCGCTTTATACACACACACACACACACACACACACACACACACACACACACACACACACACACACACACACACACACACACACACACACACACACACACACATACATCTGCCGTACATCTAATGCCATTCAGTCAGGCACGTCACATAATTAAAGAGGACACATGAAACAAACATGCATATATGTACTGTACATACACTTCACATGTGCACTTATTTCACCATCCATCATGAATAACTCTTAAACATTTCAGTGCCGGGATTATAATATAATTAACAGGCTTCGTTCACCTCAGGGACATCGAGGAAACATATGAAACGTAATTGGGAGCTAATTTGAATCTGATTCGGCCATTAAATGATAGAGCAAGAGAACAGAACAGATCGCATCCAGACGACACCCGCTCCGAGGCTGCTTTTAATTATATTTGTGTATAATGGGCCTGACCTGAGGACAGTGGAGGGGAATTGAATGCCCAGTCACGCCTCTTCTGCTGTCCGAGTCCAAATGTGATTTGTGCAATTAGAGAAACACACATCTGGCAGCGATTACAGACACACAGCCGGTCACGTGAGCGCATCCAAAACCTTCAATTTTAAAACCAAGAGTTACGTCTCTTACATTCACAACTGGGCCTATTTGAGTGGTGTCATGTTCGAGAGCAACGGCTGACACGTTCGTCCTCGGAGTAAGTGTGTGTTTTGCACATGATTTGAGAGCGTTTCATGCTTTGGCTCCTCTCTGACATACATTGTCATATTTTTTCGCCAAAATAGCTTTCGATTTGATCCGAGACGAAGTGCTCCCTGAGTGCCTGAAATTGCCACTAACTTTGCCAGCACTTCAAACACACTCTCACACACAAAGCCAGGGCTGTTCAATAACGCTGCACGTCTAAAAGCCACTCCTGTCTTCCATTTTATAGTTCCCTGTAAAGGTTTCATCCATTCTTAACCTCCCCATGTCATTAACCCCGATTTCCTCGGAAACATACAGTAAAAAGAGAAAACCTTCAAGACTGCTCATCAAAAACAGACAGAAAGAGGCTTTAACGGCTGTCATGTGGACACTATTAGTGATTTCCTCTTAAAGCGCCTGTTCGTGACACACCACAAGAATAAACTGAGAGAAAAGTGCATTTATCATGTATCGTGTCCCACAGTCGGCATCGGAGTTTAGGGTTGGGTATTGTTTGAATTTGAACGATTCTGATTCCGATTCCTTGTTTTGATTCCAGATCCTAACGATTCTTGATTCCAATTCTTTTAAGAGGAAGGGTCAAAAAAAGTTTAGCTAATCAACGGTCTTTCTGAAGGAAATACTCCTTCGGTCACAAATACTCCTTTTGTCACAAATTTTGCAATTTGCCGAGATTTCGTTATTTCTAGAAAAGTGAAGCCACACTTTGGACTGCTGACGTAAGCTACTCATGTTGACTCGCGCGGTTATGCCAACACTTCCGGTAAGACGCTTCTTCGTTGGTGTTGTTCAGCGGTTTCTTCTTCCGGTCGGCGGACTGTGAATATCGAAACTAGGAATCGAAAATGTAACTTTTTGACAATTATGGGAAAAACTAAAAGTCAGTCCGGTTCCAAGTCGATACTCGATTCTTATACCCAACCCTACCGGAGTTACTGTATAAAGTTTAATCAGCTTGATGCGCTCCTGTTGTCTTCGCTGAGCTCATGCATATGTGATCTTCACAACGTAAAGCTATTTGACTTTCTCAGTTTGTGTAAATTTACTTTAGGTTTAGAGGATTTATTTTTTCCCATATGTCTAGTACACTTATGTGGTTTTGTTTTATTAATACAGTGTATACTTTTTCTTCATTTACCCAGAAAGAAGTAGAAATGTGACAACATGCCCCATAGATGTGGCACATTGTAACATGTTGTATCACCATGTGACAGCTTTAAATGGTATCTGATCTAATAAAAAATATTGTCTTATAGTCTAAATTAGACAGATTTGTCTAATTTTACATAAACACTAAAAATTTACTTAAAAGGTGTAGTTAAGTAAGAAAGTAAGTTTTTTGATGAAAACACATTCTCAATATAATGGACTTCAATGGGGTCCAAACGGTTCAAGGTTCAAATGAGAGTTTCAGTGCAAACTGTTCAAAGGGCTTTAAACGATTCCAGATGATGAATAAGGGTCTTATCAAGGACCCTTCGAGTCATTACTCCAAAAGATTTGTTCATTTTGATGAACGAGTTTGAACAGGAGAGTCACGAACGCGCATCACAGAACAGAGCAAGGCGAGCATTTGAGCTTATAAAACGTAAACTTTGTTATTTATTTATTAAATGAGCGATCGTTTCGCTTGATAAGACCCTTATTCATCGTCTGGTGTCGTTTAAAGCCCTTTGAACAGTTTGCACTGAAACTCTCTTTTGGACCTTGAACCGTTTGGACCCCATTGAAGTCCATTATATGGAGAAAATCCTGGAATGTCTTCATCAAAAACCTTAATTTCTTTTCCACTGAAGAAGAGAAAGACATGGACATCTTGGATGACATGGGGGTGAGTAAATTATAAGCAAAAGTTTTTTTTTTTTAAAGTGAACTACTTCTTTAAATCCACTTTTTTGTTGCAATTTCTCAGTTTTTTGCACATAAAAAACACAAGAAGTTTATATCAGTAGTCTCATCAGGCATCTGCAGATTTACTCAAGCACAAAAAAACTTGATCAGGACAGCCTTCAAATCAACACAACAAAAACTGTATCAAATGCTGGTCAACTGATCTCAACATGCCAACCACTGTCAAGTAACCCCGCTATAGTCTAGCCTACACCAGTACTGCACCATAAGCTGATCATAAAAACCCAAGTTCAACCGTTTCCGTCTGTGATGACGCTCTAGACCAGCGAGTCGGGCTCATTTGACTACAAACCCACAGTGAGGAAGCGTTAGACCAGTGGTGTGTACGCTTGAGTATCAGGGTTTTCTCCTGGGTCGGGTCCAAACATGGAGCCGGCGTCTGATCAGGGATCTGTGCCGCTGGAACACAATGCCGACAGCCCATTAGCTCAGCAAACATAAAGAAACCCTGCTGGGCGAGTGCGTGCCCCTCTCTCTCTCTCTCTCTCTCTCTCGAGGTCATTTCCCTTCCTCTGTGAAATCTGTGCACGCCTGCAGATAAACACAATCTTCGAGACGCAGCCTTATCACGCCATCGGATCTGAAGTGAAGGTGACCGTGGGGTGATGTGGGATAATCTGCAGGACGCGCAAGTCTGCTTTTGTCTGCTGTAATCGGACTCTACACACACACACACACTGCCGGAGGGAGAGGAGAGAGTTACTGATTCAACCGCTGGATGTGTGTGTTCATCACCTGCAGAAGAGTGTGTGACACCAGAGCTGCAATATTCACTGTCACTGCATGAAACGCCACTGACCCGAGATCAGTCCTGGGTCACATGATCCTGTCGGTGCGTCACGGGCCGTTTCAGGAATACATCAGAATTACTATCTATCTATCTGTCTGTCTGTCTGTCTGTCTGTCTGTCTGTCTGTCTGTCTGTCCGTCCTGTCTGTCCGTCTGTCCGTCTGATCCGTCCGTCTGTCTATCTATCTATCTATTCATCTATCCGTTGATCTGTTGTCTGTCTGTCTTGTCTGTCTGTCTGTCTGTTCTTGTCTGTCTGTCTGTCTGTCTGTCTGTTCTTGTCTGTCTGTCTATCCATCTGTCCGTCTATCTGTCTATCTGTCCGTCCATCCGTCCGTCTATCCGTCCGTCTGTCTCATCTATCTGTCTATTTATCTATCTATCTATCTATCTGTCTATCTATCTGTATCTATCTATCTATCTATCTATCTATCTATCTATCTATCTATCTATCTCATCTATATTATCTATCTATCTATCTATCTATCTATCTATCTATCTATCTATCTATCTATCTATCTGTCTATCTGTCTGTCTGTCTATCTGTCTGTCTATCTGTCTATTTATCTATCTATCTATCTGTCTAACTCATTGATCCGTCTATCTGTCCGTCTATCTGTCCGTCTATCTGTCCGTTATCTGTCCGTCTGATTTATCTGTTATCTGTCCGTCCATCTGTCCGTCTATCTGTCCGTGTCTGTCTATCTGTCCGTCTATCTGTCCGTCTATCTGTCCGTCCATCCGTCTATCCATCTATCATCTATCTATCTATCTATCTATCTATCTATCTATCTATCTATCTATCTATCTATCTATCTATCTATCTATCTATCTATCTATCTATCTATCTGTCTATCTGTCTATCTGTCCGTCCGTCTATCTGTCCGTCTGTCTGTCTGTCTATCTGTCTATCTGTCTATCTGATCTATCTATCTATCTGTCTGTCTGTCTGTCTGTCTGTCTGTCTGTCTGTCTGTCTGTCTGTCTGTCTGTCTGTCTGTCTGTCTGCTCTGTCTGTCTGTCTGTCTATTTATCTATCTATCTATCCGTCTATCTGTCGTCGTCTATCTGTCCGTCTATCTGTTCGTTCTATCTGTCCGTCCATCCGATTCCGTCTATATGTCCGTTCGTCCATCTATCTATCTATCAAATTAAATTTCGAAATTCTAAATGTCATACAATTCCAGAATGGAATCAGAACAGAACCCGGTGTTGAGTTGAGATGTGAATGATACACAGTCCTGGTCGGGACTGAAGGGCTCAGGTTCACAGTGCTGTGGTCAGACACAGAGCCTCATGTTCTGTGTGTGTGTGTGTGTTTGGGCCGATGCTTCGGGAACGAGGCCATTTACCGAAAGCGCCTGGCAGATTCACACCCAGCCTTCTGGTCTGAGAGCGAGGCGTGCGTGTGTCGAATGGATAAATCCCTTGTTTAGCATAAACAGCCTCACGCCACTCATCTCCGCCATCTGCAACTCCCCCACTGCGCCTCGGGACGCTGAACTTAGCAACGACGTGTGTTAGTCAGTGGCAGGAATGAGAAAGATCATCAGGATTTGCCTGTGGCGCTGTGCAGGTGTGCAGGATGAAGAAGAGCCTCACCTGTAACGCTCAAGAGACCCGGAGATCCACACGGAAGAGGACTGTGTGTGTGTGTGTGTGTGTGTTATTGAGTCTCTGACACGTGTAGATGTGTTATTACAGCTGCGCTTCGTCCTCGGGTGACGTGTCCTTCACAAACTGGTGACAGTTTCCCTCCAGCTAGAGTATAAAACACACTTCATCTGTTCGTCTGGCACTGACCAAACGTTAATGAGGCACAAGTAAACATTTAATACAGACATTTGAGATCCATTTTTCTTCCTCAGGTGGCGACGTGCAGCAAACGGACCGAGAAAACGCATGCAATTATATATGTATGCAACATGTGTTCACTCAACAATTCTTTGCATTGTCTCTTATATTCACCCTGCACTCTCAAAATAACATTGGTTAATGCATTTAGTATATTTAATGCAATGTTTCAGGCAGATAAATTAAATGTTGCATTAAATAGAATGCAATTGCTGAAAAATTGCATTGAGTTTTTTGATTATGATGCAATCTTTTATTTATAAATTCAGTGGTTGTTGAGCCTTGAGAGTCTCTGCAATCAACGATGTGCATTTTATTAATAATGCAAAAAGAGCATGCATGCTTTGAATTTAAAAAATAATTAAAATTCATATAACTATAGGCCTTACAGACACATCTTGGATGACATTGGGGTTAGTAAATTATCAGCAAAATTTTTTTTTAAAGGTGACTACTCCTTTAAATCAACATTGAACTAAATATGAGCTGTTTTCCAGCTAAAATTGAAATTCCAAGCAGTAAAAGGCCAGAGCCAGTAACATCTCCTTCAGAGATCAACATAAATCCCACCGGCTCTAAACTGGAAACTCCTCAGAGTCGTGAGTGATGAAATTCATGAGGCCTTGACTTTCATGAGCACTACATAGTGTATAAAGCACACTGGCCGCTTGAAGATGGTCACAGGCGCTCAGGGCGATGACCTTGAGAACAGGACGAGGCAGACAATTGGCCAATTCAAAGGTCAGAACTAGAGATGCTTGCTTTGTGATTCACTTCATGTATTCGCTGACGGACAGCTCGCTCACACCCTCCAGCTCACGCTGAACCGCCCGCTCCATGCTCAGAAACACCTCCTGCACAATAACACCGTTTGTCAAAGCTGATGAGCAAATAAGGGCTTGAAGGGAACAAATTGGTCAGTCTTGACTGCGCTTGTAACAGCCAACTGTGGTTTACGTCAGAGAGGAAGGTAATTTTGGGACATGGCCCAGATTATTTAGCCAAAAATACCTAGAACAGGTTGCTGAAGGGTCCACACACACACACACACGTTTTATACCAACCGAAATGAGGGCATTACATAGACTTCTATTGTTATTATATGTAGACAGTTATAAGTGCTATACCATAATCCGAACAGAAAAACTGCATTTTTAAAATCTTAAAAAACAAACCCTTTATTTAATAATTTTTATAGCATTTCTATAAATTAGGACAGACCATAGGTTTGGGGAGGTTTTGTCAGGTTTAACTTGCTTCTGAATATAAATTTTAGGGATGGGCAACGATTAATCGCATCCAAAATAAAAGTTTGTGTTTACATAATATATGTTTGTGTAGTGTGTATAATTAATTTGTATAGATAAATACCCACACATGCATGTATATATTTAAGAAATATGTGCATGTATATATTTGATATATATTTATTCACAATTAATATTATATATAAATATTTGATATATTAATAACACATTTTTCTTAAATATATACATGCATGTATGGGTATTTATATATACAAATTAATTATACACACTACACACACATATATTATGTAAACACAAACTTTTATTTTGGATGCGAATTAATCGCGATAATCGATTGCCCATCCCGTGCCCAAAATATGGTTAAGTAGGTAACACACAATCACAGAAAACATTTTGTCCTCATACTGTAGGGTTTACCAGGCACACACACACACACACACACACACACACAGAATCCAGGGGTCAGAAAGTAAAAGTCCTGCCATATGTTTATTCCACGCATGGACTCGTCCAGCTGATTCACTAATTAGCTCTCTCTCTCCTGGCTGAAAAACTGCTAATTAGCAAATCCAGGTGATTGGAACAAACGACTGAGGAGGACTTTAACTTTTTCCTGGACTTTACACCTCTGCACACACACACACACACACACACACACACACACACACACACACACACACACACACACACGCACAGAGAGAGAGAGAGTTCTGGAATTTGAGTGAATCATCAGTTCAACTGATTCTTTCATTTAGGAACATTCACTGAATCATTCACTCAACCTGTTCGTTCACCACACTAAGGCTGCGTCTGAAATCACACACTCTTTGAGTCATTATTTTGAATACAGTACGTACTTAATTTGTGATGGCTAAACATGTATGCCGTATATATAGAATCAATGTTAATAGTATGAATGTAATTCGGACGTACTATGTTGTCATTATCATGTGACCGTCAGTGTCAGTTGAGTCGCTTTACTGCCATTCATTCACAAATCCTCTCCGTGGCCTCATGGGATAGTAAAGCGTCCATCGTATTTGGACTTCAGAATGTGGTCAGAAGAAGTAAGTCATACAGGGACTTTATTATGAGTACTGTGAATTCAGACATACTACTTTTTTACCACGCACTGCTTTTGCCTACTATATAAGTATGCGATTTCAGACGCAGCCACTGCATTTATAAGTGAATCACTGAATCATTCATTCAATGACAACAATTCATTCAGGAACAAACAAGTCTTTATGAGTAAGTTACAAAATAATTCATTCAAAATAGTTAAATCTACTGTCGTTTAGTTTGGAAATACAAAAATAAGTGTCTAAAATGTCAATATTAATGTATTGTGCAGTGAAATGTATAGAAGTAATTTACAATCGTGCTGTTTTTGTCATTACTGATTTGAAGGCCAATTGTAACTAATCTTACAAAGAAAATGCCGTAATCAACACTTTCTAAATCATGACTGTTGTAATCAAAGTTGATTATTTATTGTGTGGTTCTATTAAGTGCACGGACCGGTGTGTGTGTGTGTGTGTGTGTCTCTCCCGCTCTGAAGTGTCTGTGCGTTTGTGTCTGACCTACATTCCCCAACTCTTAGACAGTTTTCCTGAAATGAGCCGTGCAAGATTTCTCCAAGGATTTCTCCACTCCCTCTTAATAATGATATTTTGATGAAGTCTCTTCACACACACACACAGCACACAGCACAGCACACTCACACTCACTCACTCACTCACTCCCTCACACACTCACTCATTGACTCACTCATTGACTCACTGACTCACACAAACACACACACACAAATGAGCTTTAAAAGGCTGGACGAAACAGTGATTAAAGACGATGATGTATGCGTTTAACTCTATAATGGCGCATGTATGTGACTCTAAAGCTCGAGGCTGAATGACAACATGCCAAACATCTCGATCACTCGGCAGACCTGCGATCCAAAACACACAAAGTGCTGACAACTTAATTGAATTAACGGCAGAAGCGAGGTGTTACGGCACACACTCCTCGTCAGCGTCTCTTTCATCTGTCCAGAGCGTGTCACAGGCATGTAAAAGTCTCCGAGACACTCGTACTGAGAGCGCACTACATCTATTGTGTGTGTTCCTCCTCGAGGCCTGAGGACACACACAGGCCGATCTTTAAGAGTTTATTAAACAGCACTTACAGACCTTCCCTCCTCACCGGCCTGAAAACGGATTGCTTTTCCCTTTAGCCTTTTCAAAGGGGATAAAACACTCACATACACTCGGACAAGCTTGGATGAGGCTCTCTGCCCGATTGCTACGAGATCGCCACGTTCATCCCGAATTCTGTTCAGCATTCTTATGAATCTTTCCCCCAACCGTTAATGGCACAAACAAAGAAACCCGTGCTGATAAATAACAGGTAGATTCCAGAATCACTCTCGTCTAGTGGCTTCTGGCCTTTATCAACATGAAGTCTTTGTCATTAAATTCATGCAAATGGAGTTTTAAAGCCTCAGCTGAGAAAATAAAGTCTGAGCGATGTGCGGCAGTATTTCAGACGCTGAAAAAGCATCGGTGAATAGCATTCAGACTGAAACAATAGCAGCCGTGTTGGACGCCAGAGGCAACATTCCCATAATGAGACGCTCCGACACACACATCTGATCTCAGAACAGGCTTTAACATCATTGTTTTGATGCCAAACGTTGGCAGTGGAGTTTTTGGGAAACTCTTTCTGTCAGATACTGATGTTTGGCTTTAGTGTTTCACACACAAACACACACCTCTTCTCATGACGTTGTTGTTCTATCCCACCTGGTTTCATTTAAAGCATTGCTAGAGGTCTTCAAATGAACCTTAAAGGAGTAGTTCACTTTAAAAAAAAAACTTTTGCTGATAATTTACTCACCCCCGTGTCATCCAAGATGTCCATGTCTTTCTTTCTTCAGTGGAAAAGAAATTAAGGTTTTTGATGAAAACATTCCAGGATTTTCTCCATATAATGGACTTCAATGGGGTCCAAACGGTTCAAGGTCCAAATGAGAGTTTCAGTGCAGCTTCAAAGGGCTTTAAACGACACCAGACGATGAATAAGGGTCTTATCAAGCGAAACAATCGCTCATTTAATAAAAAAATTAAAAAGTTTAAGTTTTATAAGCTCAAATGCTCGCCTTGCTCTGTTCTGTGATGTGCGTTCGTGACTCTCCTGTTCAAACTAGTTCATCAAAATGAATGAATCCTTTTTCGAGTCATGACTCGAAGGGTCCTTGATAAGACCCTTATTCATCGTCTGGTGTCGTTTAAAGCCCTTTGAAGCTGCACTGAAACTCTCATTTAGACCTTGAACCGTTTGGTCCCCATTGAAGTCCATTATATGGAGAAAATCCTGGAATGTTTTCATCAAAAACCTTCATTTCTTTTCGACTGAAGAAAGAATGACATGGACATCTTGGATGACATGGGGGTGAGTAAATTATCAGCAAACGTTTTTATTAAAAGTGAACTACTCCTTTAAAGAGCTAAATATGATAAATGTAAAATGATAAAACAAACTACAATTAAAATCAATGCACATTTAAAGATGTGCATGAATGCACAAAGTGAAATATGCTTGAAAAGACAAACATTTAAAAAGTTTATAGGCCTCACAAACAAACTGAGCAAAGTGGAATAAAACTTCATTTGCCAGAATGCATTACCTTAAATTTTTAAAAATTAAAATACATTAAATTCACCAGCCTCCCCTCTGAAAGAAAAACATAAAACAATCCTTAGCTGGTTTAAAGGAATAGTTCACTTAATGCTGTCATCATTTATATACTCGCCCTCAAGTTGTTTCAAACCTGTGAGTTCTTTTCTGCGCAAAAGAATATTTTGAACCATGTCGGTTGTTGGACCCCATTGACTTCCATAGAATTTTTTCTCCTAGTCAATGGGGTCCATCAACACACTGACATGAATACATGAAGAAATTGATACAAATGACATTTGAAACAACTTGAGGGTGAGTAAATGTTGGCAGAATTTTACTTCATGCCAAGTCAACTTCCTTTGTGTTGTGACGAATTAAATTCCAATTTACTCTGTTTAATTCAGAATTAGGAGGAATTACTCAATGACAGCGCTGAGATACTGAAAAATACCTGATTGTGTATAATCTTGCATGCATGTTTGGGTTGACTGATGAGTCAATGCATTAAAAAGGCATTTCAGATTTTGATTTGATGAGCGATTGAGAACTTTTCTTCCTCTTCAGAAATAGCGTGCACAGATGAATCGAACACCGGCCACATTTATTCAGAAGGTAAAAAGGGTCGATTTCATGTCGACTTAAACGGCCGAACATAAAGCTGCCAGTGCTGAGCTTCCGGCGTGACGAACGGCACACACTCGCTGATCTCATGCATCTGTTTACTGGCATCTCATTGTGAATCAACCTCTGGCTTCCAGGAACTCAACCATCCATGGCTTCATCAGCAGATGGAGAGCTGGTAATAAACCCTGTTCGCAGACAGACCCGAATTATCATCTCCACACCTGACAAACCCGGCCGGATAAGCAGATAAACAGTCTCACACACGTATATATTCACATGACAAACTGGGCTTATTGCTGGACGTAGCCTCGGGACCACCATCCGTCACGGCAGTCCGTCTCTGGCCAGCGGCAGTAAAAATGCTTCTTTTCTCATACGCAATATGCAATTCCGAAGTTCCTGGCGGGCGTCATTTCTTCAGCTATCGCCTGTTACTCTGAGATAGTCCTGCACACACACGAGAAAGCAGTTCTGATGTGTAATAGCTGTCCAAACACAGACGTCTAGGCTAAAACAAGGCCCCATTCGGGCCAAATAGAACGTCTAAACCATCGCCCGATAGACTAGTCATCAATTAGATAACACAGAAATGAAGAAATTAAACCCAACACCTTTGCTTACATCATACATCTCGCAAGTTATTTTGGGTTAAAATGACATTAAAACGGTTATTTTGACTATAAGTGTGTTACTCATATCGGGTCTATAGTTAACCTGCAAAGAGATCAGTTGACTTAACTTTAAAAAATGGCCTTGAAATTATTATTGAGAGCGCATTATTGTAGCGCGAAAGTACATTAATATAATGCGTGAGCACGAATCTCTCGCTCATGCTCAGAATATAACGTGTCACGCTTCATAACGTTCCCATTAAGTTATAAAAACGTTATTTCTGAAGGTTTAAGGAACATTCAAAACGTCCAGTTTTTTAGATGTTGTATTAACGTTATTTCTTGGTTATAAGAACGTTATAAGAACGTTCAGTTCTCCTGTTATATAAACGTTGTATTAACGTTCTTGCTTGGCTATAAGAAAATCATTCAAACGTCATTAGAACGTTCAATTCTCCCGTTATATAAACATTGTATTTTAACGCTATATCCTGGTTATAAAAATGATATTTAAATGTTAAGAAATAACAATTTCATTTAATGCTTTGAACGCCTGATTATGCACGAAAAAAAAAACCCAGAAAACCGGCTTAATAAAAAAATGTAAAAAACGTGATATAAACTTTTGGTCAAACCGCCTAACACTACTTCAACTTTTGTGAAAAGTTTTGTCGCTCAAGTTGTCTTCGCTGATACGGAGAATTAAAGCCGTGCACAAACCCACCAGACATTGCCAGGTGTGTGTGAACGCGCATGACGTCACGCCCAGTCTCAAATCCGTCCCCGAATCCCTTTTATTTATTTTACTGTCCAGGATTATAGAGGCACTCGCAGTGTAAAGCTGCGAAATGAGACATGAAATGTTGCGCAATGCACCTTTAATATACGCCTTTGTTATTGTAAGAGGTTAGCGACCCCTGGTGGTGAAGAATCCTGTACCTTTAATCATTTAAAGGCATTGTGTTTACTATATTTTAAGTAAGTGAACTGAACACTTTTTACAGTGTCTGGGAAACGAGCAACGGCAGGAATGAATAAACGCGCAATCTTGGCCTAAAAAGGGATATTTCCAGCAGTGAAACCTCTAATTGTCATGCGGTCCACCTCACCTGAGCATGAAACAGCGTCTGGCCGCAGAGAGCGTTCTGCCTGTTCAGATAAAACGCCACAGTGACATAAAAGCCGCGGTTCTGCGGTGCATTGAGGATCTGTGATTCACCCGGAGGAAACGGCATTAATCTTTGATGGCCGTCACATCATGAAAGAGCAGAAGTCGTCAGTGGAAGTGGATGACAAGCGTCAGGTTCGGGTTCCACTGTAAATGGAGAGGCGACGACCAACGCACTACAAGCTTGGACAGAAAGGACACCTGTTCCTGAAACACAATGAAGCCCTGTGAGGCTTCGCACAAAGAACCGTCCTGTGAAGATCTGCCATCTGATAACGCTCGCGAAATCATTACGTGCAGGAGCATATGCTGCCATCAGTCAAGCACACACACACACACACGCGCGCGCTCGTGAACGCAGCGGAGCTGTAGCGGTGGCGCGGCTAAATGAACAACAGCAACAGATGTGTTCAAAACAAGACATTTCTCTTTTAAAAAACCTGATGTTTATATCACTTCAAACATACGATCCTTTATATACTGTAGAAGCTTCACTGGACCTTTTCAACATGCGCTCGGTAATTAGGCTTGTCACAACTCGAAAACGAATTTGCAAGTTAATTACAAAGAAATGGTGATTTTTTTTTACACTGTACACCAAATTGTTATAGATTTAACAAACCGCATAGGTTTCAGAATTCTCATTAACACAGCAGAGTGAATTAATAACTTGATAATTAACAACAAATTATAAACTTCTATAAGTACAGTAATGCAATCTTACCCAGGTTTATGTACATTTAACATAAAGCGATATATATAGAGAATCTTAATTGATTTATTGCCAAAAAATATAACTATATTATCAAACACCATCCATCTATCCATCATCCATCCATCCATTCCATCCATCCATCCATCCATCCATCATCCATCCATCATCCTATCCATCCATCATCATCCATCCATCCATCCATCCATCCATCCATCCATTCATCATCCATCATCCATCCATCCATCCATCCATCATATCCTCATCCATCCATCCATCCATCCATTCATCATCCATCCATCATCCATCCATCATCTATCCATCCATCCATCCATCCATCCATCCATTCATCATCCATCCATCCATCCATCCATCATCCATCCATCCATCCATCCATCCATCCATTCATCATCCATCCATCCATCCATTCATCATCCATCCATCCATCCATCCATTCATCCATCCATCATCCATCCATCCATCCATCCATCCATCCATCCATCCATCCATCCATCCATCATCCATCCATTCATCCATCCATCAATCCATCCATCCATCCATCCATCCATCCATCCATCATCCATCCATTCATCATCCATCCATCCATCCATCCATCCATCCATCCATCATCCATCCATTCATCCATCCATCCATCATCCATCCATCCATCCATCCATCCATCCATCCATCATCCATCCATTCATCATCCATCCATCCATCCATCATCCATCCATTCATCATCCATCCATCCATCCATCCATCCATCCATCATCCATCCATCATCCATCCATCCATCCATCCATCCATCATCTATCCATTCATCATCCATCCATCCATCCATCCATCCATCATCCATCCATTCATCATCCATCCATCCATCCATCCATCATCCATCCATCATCATCCATCATCCATCCATCCATCCATCCATCCATCCATCCATTCATCATCCATCATCTATCCATCATCCATCCATCCATCCATCCATCCATCCATCATCCATCCATTCATCATCCATCCATCCATCCATCCATCCATCATCTATCCATCCATCCATCCATCCATCCATTCATCCATCCATCCATCCATCCATCCATCCATCCATCCATCCATCCATCATCCATCCATCCATCCATCCATCCATCCATTCATCCATCCATCCATCCATCCATCCATCATCCATTCATCATCCATCCATCCATCCATCCATCCATCCATCCATCCATCCATCCATCCATCTATCCATCCACCCATCCATCTATCCATCCATCTATCCATCTATCTATCCATCTATTGAACATGAACCTTTGCAGAAACGATGTAACTTTATCTACTGTATTCCATCATCTGGTGGTTTTGCCGGTTGGACTGAAAACAGTGTAAAGTGTATTTGTGCTGATAACAGTCTGTCTGAGCGAGACTTCAGGAGCGTCTGGTGTTGTTCCTACAGGTTTTCTGTTTCCTGAATCTGATTTCCTCTTAGATTTCACCTCAGTGTCATGAATCTGTGTGTGTGTGGGTGAGCATCACCTGCCAGAACATACACGTTAACACACACTTAACAAACAAGGATTCATTACTGCAGTGAGCTCATTGTTTCTGCTTTAAATTACTGCATTCATTCTAAAAATGCTGGGTTGGTGTCACCCAATTTTGGGTCAAATGTGGGGCAAACCCAGCCATTGGGTTACATTTTTAAACTGCATTTTTAACCCAATATTTGGGTTTGTCCATATTTGACATAAAATTGAGTTAAAACAACCCAGTATTCTTTAAGTTGCATTCCAGCAACTTAGGCAGTTTCCTCTGATATCACATCACTCTATATTGTAATATGGACTCATGCACTTTCTGTAAAGCTGCTTTGATATGATGTGTGTTGTGAAGAGCGCTATACACACTTAATTTATTCAGTTTTAAATGGGAACTTCCTGATGCATCCCAGAACAAGCTGCTTGAGAACATAAAACTTTCCCGAACACTAAGAAACGTAAGGAGTGATGCCGTGTGTTTTCTCCATGTGAATGTCTGCAGGGGATCCGTGTAGAGGAAGAGGAAGAGGAGCGAAACCCAGACCTTTATCAAAATCACCAAAGCAGATGTGACAGACTGTCACGCGTCTCTAAAACTGAGAGGAACACACAGAACACAGAACAGCGGTGACAGGGAAAACACGCCAATAAAGCGTCTCGCGCACAACACAGTTCTGTTTCCAGGTCAGTGTTGAGGCTGTTAACATGTGCTGTGATAAAACACTCAAAGCTCCCTTTAAAGAATGACACAACAAGTATCTTTGTGATGGTGTGTGTGTGTGTGTGTTTCACCAGTAACAGCAAAAGTGAGTTGGAGGAAAAGAGCATCACACACACACACACACACACACTGTCAGTCAATCATGCAAATACTGTGACTTCAAGAGCTGACGGTCTGTGGAGATCACACACACACGCACACACACACAAACCAAAGAATGCAGATTTTTACAATGATTTGCGAAACTTCAATCTTGTAACACATCAAACACTTTCAACAGGACGTGTGTCGAAAAACAATATCCTGGTTTGGAATAACCATAACTCACTCAGGTTAGTTTCTACACAGTTTATGAGTGTTATTATTATTTCTGGCTCATAGAACAAGAAGTAATTGCGCTTTATCTGATAACATGTTTTAATTCAACCTAAACTGCTGCTTCTTTTTTTTATTACAAGATTTTGGTTTGTTTGTAGGGCTGTATATAAAAATAAAATAATACAACTTAAATAATTATAAATATTAATTGCACATGAAATAGACACAAATATGATGAATTTAATATTTCACTGTAACATTAAACAAATAGCATTATTACATAGACATATTTAAACAAAATAAGAAATATTATTATTACTTTAAATTTAATATAAAAATCTGATATTTAAGATGATGATGATGATATCAATAATAATCATTTTATTTGAACTTAATTTACAATATTATATAGTTAAAATACAAATATACTGTATATATGCATGTTGTATTTCTTTATTTTTGAATTTTCAGTAGTGCAGTTAAATCATAAAAGATTTTGTTTACATAATACTGTATGTGTGTGTTTATATTATTAAATATTAATATTTACATATGGTATATAATATACTGCATACACACAAATATACTATGTGAAAAAAAAGTTTTATTTTTAGGTTGTATTTTGGCAAAAAACTGCAGAGAAACTTTAACACTTCACTCTGACTCTGATATATATATATATATATATATATATATATATATATATATATATACATATATATATATATATATATATATATACACAAATATTTGTATTTACTGAATTAAATCGGCAATCGCAAGACCGCACTATAATGCCACATGTAAAGTTATTTTTTCTAAAAGTCTTTTCCAGCTGTTTTCTGGTCCATCAGATGAAATGCTGCGTCTGACCACACACTCCTCAACACACACACACACACACACAGGGTTCAGGTTGGATCCCAGTAAATGGGCCCTGTGCTGCTCAGTGCTCATGCGTGAGGGATGAACAGATGTTCTTCTGACTGGCTTCTGGACAAGCAAGTTAAATGTCCTTTTTGTGCAGTATTGTAATTCACTTAACACTGAAAAAGCCCTGCATGTATTAGATAATGAAGAGGGCTTTGGCCCTGTCCACTTAACTCTACAGCTCCAGTTATGATTCCATTGTCCATTATCCAAATGGGACGGCACTCTGGGATATTGATCTTCTCCCTTTGAGTCGTCTCGGTTACCCCTCGCTCATCTGCATCGCCTCGGCCGGGCGCGTCCCAATAAATCAGCACCCGTGGGGAGACGCGCTGACAGTCAGTGATTATGGTCCTCCGGCGGATCATCCGGAAGGCCCCGAGGAGAACGGAGGCTCGATTAAGGGAGATTAATGACCGCTGCCGTGACCCAACGTCTCAAGTTTAAGACCTTAACAGGGACAATCGCAAACAGCAGGACGCTTTACTAACAAGGAGGACGAGAACCGGGTCATTAGATGCTGTTGACCCCTAACCAGAGATCAGAGCCGGACGGATATTCAGATAAGTTGACATTATACGACAATATTCTCAAAAAGGCTCTATTTTAGCAACAAAAATGTCCCGGAACATGCTTTAATGTTAGATGAATATTGATTATAATCAAATTAATGAATGTAAAATTGAAAATATGATGAGAAAAATTATGATAGTAATAATAAAAAATAATAATAAGTATTAGGCACCGTTTATGGAAATACTCTAAAAAAGAGAGTAAAATGCCCCAGAATACACTTTAATGTAAAAAAATAAAAAATAAAAAAATAAATAAATAATATATATATATATATAAATATATATATATATATATATATATATATAAAAAATAAATAATATATATATATATATATATATATATATATATATATAATTAATATTAATAATGACAATTATTATTATTACTATTATTATTATTATTATTAATGGATGAGACCCAGCCCATTTTGAGCCCTTATTTTTATTATTATCATTATTATTTATATTATGTAAGTATTAACAGGTGACATTACTAAAATACCCTCAAAAATTCTGCCAGAGCCCCAAACTGCGGTAAAACGTCCCAGAACATGCTTTTATGATAAAACATGAATATTAATTATTTAAATTTGAACAGAATGAACAGGAGCGGAGGATGGGGGAAAAATAATACGCTCCATATTCCCAGATTATTAAAAGTACAAGTTATCATCATTTACATCCATGCATTTGTCAGACACTTTCACACAGAGCGACTCGCATTGGTTTGCATCAGATCCGTTCATGCATTCCCTGGGAATCGAACCCATGACCATGACGAGATTTTACTTTCTTCTGTGAACAACCTGAAGAAAAGTGTTTTTTTTGCAGTGTTTTCTTTAAGAAAATGAGCAAAAAGCTCCCTAAACGTCCCATCCCATTTTATATTGCCAACATTGAAGAATCACTGAAGGAGAAAACCGTCATTTTAAAACAAACCTAAAACAAACACCGATCACCATAATGGTGACTTAAATGTCATGTAGGTTTTAAAAAAAATGTTACTAAAAGTTTTACTCATTTTTAAATGGTTAATTTTTAAGGAATTCATTTGATTAATTATTACTTAATACTAAAGTGTTAAATTGAATTAATAATATGCAGCTTTTTGGATTAGACAAAACGCATTCATTTCTACAGTGTGTAGAGTTCCCGAGAGCTCCTGTACGGAGAATATGAGACATGTGGATGTCTATTATTGTGCTTTCATGTCATTTTTTGAGCTTGATGGATCTAATGCACATTATGTAAAAGTGCACACGCATCTGTGTTCCTCATCTAGTAAATGATGACAGAATTGAGATTTTTGGCTTTTCTTTAGGTCGAGATCGATCAAAAACAGAGACATGCGCGTGTTCAAGCAAAGGTGTCTGCGATTATGCATGAAGATATTTCCCGTTTCAACACCTCACGGCTGTGTCCTACATGCCAGAACCTGAGGGCACAGCCGGCTTTACACCGCCACATGCTGGGAATATGAGAGAGGAGATGAAGTTTAAATCAGAAACATGTGAACTGAAGCTTTCTCATAAAGAACAGAGGAAGCACAACAGGTGAATCACATCCAGAATAAACCGACTCGACGTGAAGAACGGCTTCTTATCAGTGTTTAGACGAAACACAAACAGTCCTTCGCTTCGCAACCAGTGACAAACACACACGTGTGGTCTAATCCCAGCACGGGCTAACTGGGAACGCTCTCGGCTCATGAACAAATATTATTTCACCAGTAACAATAACAGAACGTCCAATCAGAGTTATCTGGTGTTTAATTATGTTACGTTTATGGAAGCTTTTTTCTGCATTCAGTTTAACCCTCTCATGCTCTTCTGTTTCAAATACTTGATTTGATTTTGACAGTAAAAAATTAAAATGCATAACAAGATGCCATCACAGTGGCATTACACATTTATCTAGGATGCACCCGATACCGATACCGGTATCGGGTATCGGTCTCGATACCACATTTTTTAAAGTACTCGTACTCGTTAAAAGTCCCCCGATACTTGAAGACCGATACCACGGTCTGAGAAATGGGTTAATCACAGGCGCCGAGTGCCCGCCCCCAGGCCCCGGCTGCAGCTCAGAGCGGGAGAAGGCGAGGCGAGACGAGACCTGTCAGCCGCGTGGACCAAGTCGGTACTAAAAAAATGTAAACGTCACGGTACCAAGTCCCGGTGGTACCGAATACCCTGATCAAACCCAGTTCCGTTTGCACATGCATGCACGAAGGGCGTGAAGTTGCGTCATCATCATGAAAGCGCTGAGACATGGCGACCGGCGGCGCTGCTGATGTGTGTCTGTGTATATTAAACTGCCAAACGACTGTTTAAATATAAAACCTGCATGTTCTGCTTGTCTCTGTGTGAATGAACAGTGCAGACACGCGGTTTCATTTAACGTTAGCTACCTCTCACACACACTGAAGCTCGAGTGACGCTCGCGCTGTTCTCCGTCTCTGCTGCCTCACGATATGATGACATGATTCATGATTTCATCTCCGAGAGTCACTTCATGAGTAACGGTAGGTATTTTACCGTTTCATTTGAGAAAAACGATCGTCATATCATTTCTTTTACTAGGTGTTTCTCAATGTCAAGGATACTTCCCTTTGACATTGAGAAACGCCCAGTGTCTATGTATCAGACACGCACAGAAACTCAAAGGTCTTCACGGCAACCCGTCAAAATAAAAGTTTGGTAAGAAATTGACAGAAATAATTATATTAGGCTACTGTACAATAGATTTAACTACGTCTCTATTAATCAAAATTGCTACTACTAATAATGTGTGCATAAGGTTGCTTTTTCTCTTGATTTTTTTATAAGCAATATTTCTCAATATCATCAATATTTTCGTATAAACAGCATGTAGCCTTCAATGCTTTCATAAATGTACCATCATAAATAATAGTCATTTGAATTGAATTTTTTTTATTTAACTATTTGGAAAAAAAGAAAGAAAAAAAAGATTATATATATATATATATATATATATATATATATATATATATATATAAAATGAAATAAAATAAAATATAATTAAATAAATTGGAAAAATAGTTAAAACTGATTTTAAATCATGTTTTTTTTTATTAAGTACTCGGTATTGGTAATTGGCGAGTACTGAAATGCAAGTACTCGTACTCGTACTCGTTTTCCAAAAAGTGGTATCGGTGCATCCCTACATTTATCAGAAATAGAGGTGTACCAATATATCAGAATACAAAAATGCAACAATAAGTACCGTGGATAGTTCCCAAAAATACAAATTACAGTGTGAGAAATAATTCTCACAAAAGACGAGATAAAATTATAAATGTTCCTAAAAATTACGTGAAACTAAATCTAATTAGCATTTAGCAGCCATTCACCACATGCTAGTTTGTTCATTCCTTTTGCTGCCGTACACAAACGGGTTTCGCCCAGAACAGCTCTTAAATCTACAAGGTACTTGACTTAAAAGATTTTATTTTATTTTTTTTTTTTCGAATTTATTTCTAATCAGAATGGTACGAAACTTGGTAAAGTCTTTGGCACTTATGTGAACACCCACACAAAGCTCATGATCCAAACAGGTTTAATGGTCCTGAAAACAATAATCACACCTTCGCGCTCAGAAACGCTGCATTGGGAATGAATGAGAGTTTCCTCTAGTGGAAGCGTGTGGAACTGCAGCCGAACACACACTCACTGAACGCTCGTTTACTGAGAGATCAGACTCACATTATAAACACAACTTGTTTAGATTTATGGCTTTGATTTTATCACCATTTTTGAGTAAAACGTTTTTGAAAATGTATATTTCATATAAAATTTGTTTTTAGTTTTGCGCATTTTTTATAACAATAAACGTAAAATTCTGTACTTTTATAAGTTCTCTTTTTAAAACTGTTTTAAAAATAATCTGCTGAGTGTCGTCTTTGAGAAGAGATCAATCTGCGTTCAAGCGTTAAAGATTTACAACAGTTTAAGTTAATACAATCTATGCTCAAAAAGTGAATTAATGGGTTATAAATACAGCGTAAATATAATGTAGTATCATAAAATCCCCTAATACAAAAAATTTAATTAAAAAAAATTATCGAACTAAAATACAGTACATTAATTTCATTAATGTATTTGCCCAACACGCGAAGAGCTCCGGAGGATGTTACTTGTTTTTATTAACGTTCAAAAGTAACGGCAAAATAATATAATGAAATATTCCACTCTATAATGAATAATATGCACATAACATAATAATATATATGAGGAAATTTTAAACATTCAGAGACCATTCACAAATAATGTTTTCATAACTCGATGGGAAAGTTAGCAAAACCCTCATAGAACATGCTGGAAAGTCTTCATCTGCTTCATGGAGAACTGGAGTTATTATCAAGCGTATGAATATTTCTCACGGCACACAGACGAGCGGATCCAGATGTGCGGTTCAGTGTGGATCTACTTTACTAGAGCGGGGAACGCATGATCCACACACACCTTTGAGGTTCGACCGGTTTGAAAACATGAGAAATTATAAACACCAGTTTATTGTTAATGGAAAGAAACTCGAGCCTCGGCCGATCCGACTCTCCGTATAAAACACTTCAGAAACACATCAGGACTCACTGACACTGTAAAAACTGTAACACTGTTCCGAAGCTCCATCTCTCTCTCTAACACACACACACACAGGACTGAAAGTTGACATGTCAGTTAATAGCTTCTTTGTTCAGACAATCCACATCCATATTGAATTTTAGGTTTATTTAAATTTTAAGAGAAATTAAATAATAAAAAAGAATAAATAATTTGAGATACACACACACAAAGTCACACTCACACACTCGATTGAAATAGAAACGTATTTTGGCAGAATTATAAGCCTTATTAACGGGTGAAGGACCAGTAAAATGTCCTCGCTAGTTGGTTGTCATAATACAGTAATGACATTTGGCCCTCACAAGCATAGCCAAACCTTTACACACACACACACACACACACACACACCGCAGTGTATGACACCATCACATGAACATCTCTGAAATAGATCAAATAGAATAGAAAAGAGCTGAAAATCCCATTACTGCCTGAAAGGTCATGGCATAGTGCAGACACACACACACACACACACACACACACACACACACACTGCTCCCCAGCACTGGTGTTTCTCCGTGCACACAGCAGCATCACAGCAAACACAGCTTGTGATGATAATACCTGCTAGAATTGATTTGAGCTGTGATTGGAATAAATCAGTTTTGGAGGTGAAGTTCAAGGTTCTGATCCGCATTTCCTGCAGAATCTGCAAATATTTGCCTCCGGAGCGCCGCCGCAATCGCAGAGCTCGTAAAACAATCCACCCCTGCAATACTTCGCAAAATACAGCCTGCCCAAAAGTGTTTTATATTCCCTTTCCTAATTATAGCTCTTTCCCCTCATCATCCCTTCTGTTTCTCTTGTGTGACATCACATGAATAACACTGAACAATAATCAACACACTCTCGTCGCTCGTCCTTCTGCAGGACACAACAGGAGGACGATTCTATACTGTTTGTCTGAACTTCTCCTTCATGTCTTTTCTAGCGAATAGGGAACATTCTGTCACAGTTATGAACAAGCTCTCCCAGAACGACGTTCGTATAAAGTTACAAATATTACCACAAAAACTGTATTTATACCACATTTTCCGAAACGTTAAAGCCACACTATATGATCGCAGACGCCTCGCAGACGCTTCACAGATGCCTTGCAGACACCTCGCATTCGTTCGTACAGCGCCTTCCAGACACATCGCAGACGGCTTGCATTCGTCGCAGACGCCTCGCAGACGCCACGCAGACGCGTCACAGACGCTCGACATTCGATTCGCAGACGGCCACGCAAACGCATGCACAGATGGCTGGCATTCGTTCGTAGACGCCTCACAGATGCATCATCAGAGACACCCTCGCATTCGTTCGTCAGACGCCTTCGCAGACGCATCACAGAACACTCTCGCATTCGTTCGTAGACGCCTCCAGAGCAGCACTCGCAGGCAGGCTTGCATTCGTTCGCAGACGCCTTCGCAGACAGCGTGCAGAGATGCCTGGCATTCGATCTTCGCAGACGCCACCGCAAACGCATCACAGATGGTTCGCATTCGTTCGGCAGACGGCCACACAGACAGCCTGGCGTACGATTTGCGCACGCCTCGCAGACGCGCTGCGCAGACGGCTGCTCACAGACGGCTCGCATTCGCTCGCAGACGGCCACGCAGACCCATCACAGATGCCTCGCATTCGTTCGCAGACGCCACGCAAACGGCATCACGAGATGGCTCGCATCCGTTCGCAGACGCCTCGCAGACGCCTCGGCAGCACGCATCACAGAAGGCTCGCATTCGTCTCGCAGACAGCTTGCATTCGTTCGCAGACGCATCACAGACGGCTCGCATTCGTTCGCAGGCGGCTTGCATTCGTTCGGCGGCAGCATCAGCAGACGGCTGGCGTCGTCATTGGCAGACAGCATTCGCAGGCACGCCCTCAGCATCATTCAGCAGCTCGCAGCCACGCGCACGCAGACGCATCACAGACGGCTGGCATTCCTCGCAGGCAGCATCACGGATGCCTCGCATTCGTTCGCAGGCGCCACGCAGACAGCATCACAGACGGCTTGCATTCGGTTCAGCACGCATTGCAGATGCCTGGCATTTGCATGCGCAGGCGAATCAGACGCCTCGGCAGACGCCATGCATTCGCACGCAGATGCATCACAGACGGCTTGCATTCCTTCGCAGACAGCCTCGCATTTGCTCGCAGACGCATCACAGACGCCTCTGCACAAGCTTTTAAAAAACTTTACACATTCAGTGTGTGTGTGTGTGTGTGTGTGTGTTTTATAGCTTAATGGGAATGTTAGCAAAACTTTCTCAGACTGTATTTTTATTAGCTGGGATATTTATTCACAGATTTTGTTTTGGCCAGGAAAAGCCATCCAGAATCCTGAAATAACAGACCCCTGACACTGAGTGAGAATTAATAATGAGCCCTTCTGGAAAATAAGAGGAACGGGAGAGTGAAAGGAGAGGTTTATCTCCCAGACGGCCGATCCCATGTTGGGTGACCCCGTGGCCGACACTGGGAAAAAGATCCAGTGGGAATCTCACTATTCCAGCGATGCTCTTTTCCCTCCTGCTCTCTCTCTCTCTCACACACACACACACACAGCAGCACTGTGGTGATACTAATGTATCTTTCTGTTCTAAAGCCTAAAATATTAATAATAACCACTGAGATATCCTTTGAGACTTCAGCATCAAAGTATTATAATAATTCAAGAAAATACAGCGTTGCAAAACATAAAACTGAGAGCTAAGCTCGCCAAACACTAAATGAAAACACACTAGCATTCAGAAGCAGAACATTTTTGAAAGAGTCTCTTCTGCTCACCAATGCTTCATTTATTTAATTAAAAATACAGTAAAAATGTGAAATATTTTTATGATTTAAAATATCTGTTTTCTATGTGAATATATAGTAGAGTGTAATTTATTCCTGTGATTTTCAGCATCATTAATTTACTCCAGTCTTCAGTGTCACATGATCCTTCGGAAATCACTCTAATATGAGGATCTGAGGCTCAAGACACATTTATGATTATAATCAATGTTGAAAATTATATCTTTTTTTAGAATGAATAGAATGATGAACAGAAAGGTTAAAATAAATTATAAATGCAGTTAGTGTCACTTTTGATGCAAGTATAAATTTCTTTAAAAATCACAAACATGCATATGTATTTAAACATTGAATTTGAATCTAATGAGGAACAAAATAGAATTCTCCATAAACGTTCTTTCAGCCAATAGAATTAAGACGTTGATTTTGCTCTCCGGTTATCACAGCGTCCCTGAACGAATACGTGGCTTAACGGATTCATCCGGTGGAATGTGTGTGTACGGGGTGGAAAAGCAGGAAAAACAGTGTTCTGCTGAAACGTTAAAGTGTCACATTTCTCGAGTATAATCAGGGTTTTATGGCCGTTCGGTCAACAAACAGCCCGGGTTTGATCTGAGCCCACGAGAGCCGTGAAAACAGCAGTCACGCCTAATATCACCATTAAAAGACTAGCGCTAAAATCTACACATGTGACGCAAGAGCCATTCGATACAGTTTTGTGAAAACAGGAAATCTCCCGAGGAGCGTTCTTGGACACGAGATATTTACACTGCGGAAAAGGTATGATTAACTTGTTACTGTTGCACATAACTGTGTTCAGCCAATGTCAGCAAATGGGTGGATTTGTAATCAAAACTAAACGATTCTCAAGGAGAAAACGAATCCCGAACCACAGCTGCGTTCCCAGCGCTCGCCTGTCTCTCTCCGAGCGAGCGTCTAAACCGTGTGGTTTGTCGAGTCTGTGAGACCAAGCTCGTGTTTCTGTGTCAAATATATAAAGCGTTTGATGCAAGTCTCAATATGGAAACAAAAGTGTGTAGTCGCATGTCAACAAGACACGAAGCAACAAACAAACCTCATCTATTTGCATGAAGCGTTACATTAGACCTCCAGAGGTCACGGCGTTTGACCTTTTGAAACCGCAGCCCTTCCAACTCTCAAACACACACTGATTGAGCGGAGACAGACACACACTGAACTGGTGAATGAATAAAGATTTAAAATGCCATTCTGTGATAGTGGACCGGATACAGCATTGATTCCCTAGTGCATATTTCTACAAAAAAAATGTTTCTTTTCATAATCTTTCATTTTCAGCTGGCATCAAAAGTCCATTTCTAATGGATAAAATCAAGTTTTTCCTGCATTAAACAAAATTTAAAAAAAAAATTTAATATGGTGCAAAAGTTTGTTTATTTCAACTTAAAAGGTGAAACTAATATATTATATAGATTTATTACATGCAAAGTGAGATATTTCAAGCTTTTATTTGTTATTATTTTGGTTTTCTTATAAAAAAAAAACAAATCAAAATTAGAATATTGTGAAAAGGTTTTCATATCTGTAATCCATAATCATCACAATTATAACAAATAAAGGCTTGAAATATCTCACTTTGCATGTAATGAGTCTATATAATATATTAGTTTCAGTTTTTAAGTTGAATTACTGAACTTTTGCACCATATTCTTCCAAGCTTCACCGGTAGGATTTATTTTCACTCAGAAATTGCTTGTAAATCTCACAAATAATCACAAAGAAAGCAAGGCAAGCAACCCAGACTGAAATAGTATTTGCTTGTAAAACATTCTCCAATAATCTGTATTTACAACCGGAACAATGGGTTGTGAATTTCAAGCTGACTTAATCTTACACCCTTTGAATTTATTATTAAAGTTGAGAAAGCCGCGTGGAATAAAGGGAATTAATATCCTGGCTTTTCTAGTATCTTTGTTTTTCCTCTCGTCCGCCGCGGCACTGCAGATGGTGGAAAAGGAAACATTGGGAAATCAATAAGCAAAGGGTTTGTATTCCTTGTAGGTGGAACATCCGCTGTGAAATCACTCCGGGGTGAAGCTTCCCATGTGTTCGGCTTTATGAGGAGTTTCCAGTCGGACTCAACGTCGGAGTTTATCAGCTCAGCGTGTGGAGACAGTGAGAAACTATGAATGAAGACCTGGTGTATCTGTGTATCACCCTCGTCACGGGCTTTAAATCTGGTCATACAAACACACACACTGATGTAATCACAGGTCCTAGAGGTCATGGGCGGTCGATTTAAAGTCAGTATATATTAGGGGTGGGACCACGGCTCACAAATACCATACAGTGGTGATACGGTCCGGTATGTTTTCGATACAGCAAACAGAAAAATGCCAGAGAAATGATTTTTTTTTTTTTTTTTTTATTAAAAAACTAACATTATAAAGTGATTTTACATTTTTATTTATTTATTAAAACTAACATCATAAAGAGATTTTAATTTTTTTATTATTAAAACTAACTTGATAAAGTGATTTTACATTTTGTATTTATTTATTAAAACTAAAATCATAAAGAGATTTTACATTTTTATTTATTTATTAAAACTAACATCATAAAGAGATTTTACATTTTTATTTATTTATTAAAACTAACATCATAAAGAGATTTTACATTTTTATTTATTTATTAAAACTAACATCATAAAGAGATTTTACATGTATTTATTTATTAAAACGAACATCATAAAGAGATTTTACATCTTTTATTTATTTATTAAAGCATATAAATCAAAAACAGCTCCTTATAAAAAATGAACAGTAATATTGTAGTAGTTATAATTATTAACAAAGGTTTGTTAAGTTTGCAAGGCTCCAGATTAACATTTGAGGGCAGCGATTTTATTCATAATGTTGAAATAATAGCGGTTAGTGTAGAAATGTGAATTAACTAGATCTCTCGGTGATGTTCTTACCTCAGTGGCGATCTCAAATGCTTTCTTTCCTGGATCTCTCAGCGCTGTGTCAGTGACAGGGACGCTTGATCAAGATCGCCTCGACGTCGCGTTGCACTGACTGACGGACCAAACTCATAACGTTCCGTTAAACACAAATGAGTCACGCAGTTTCGGTCCGCTTTCCTCACGTTTGCCATTTGATGTTGGGCAATGTTGTGGTCGCATCAGCGCGAATGCTAAAAAAAAGTGTGGGTCGGCTGCAAAAATGGTCGGTCGGAAATCCGTACCGAACCGAAAGCCTCGATAACGAAACGGTTAGATACGAATACGTGTACCGTTACAACCATAGATATCCATAATAAAGGCTAGATGTCTCGCCCGCGCTGCTGCCCAATGGAGGTCGACGTCCGCACTGGCGGCCATCTTGCCACAGGCAGCTCGCTCATTGTGTTTAATGGTGGATGTACTTTTTAAATAACCATAACTTACTCAATTTTCTACCGATTTCAAACGGGTTTGATTTGCTATAAACGTCAGTATGTAGTTATGACACTGAAGACTTATGAATAATAAGTGTAACAATAAATAATTATCAAGACGTATAGCCACGTTAATAACATTTATAAGAAACCAAACAGTTTGTAAATCCGTTCAAGATTTCAAGGAGATAAGATGTTTGTGTTAATGCAGATCACTCATCTTACATCAGGAACCACAGAGCTGCCAGAAAGTTTGCCTGTGACCAGATGGCCGCGGTGATGACGATAGAGACTCCGCCGTAAGAAGTTTTGCCTTTATAATGGATATCTGTGGTTATAACCCTAATATATATATTGACTGTAACTCTATGAATGAGTCATTGAATCATTCACTCATTCTGCTTTCAGGCTTCAATATTTAATTTTTCATAATATTCACTAATTTAGTTTTGATAAATATTTCGAAGAAATAAAATCAATATGTAAAATAAACATATACTTTAGATAGCAACTTCTTGATTTAGTCATGATATCATCATCAAAACATCAGTTTTATGTAAGTCAAATGAAGCGATAGTGAAAGATGCTTATTAGACTCGTTCTATAAACAATCACAGTATTTTATGTCAAATAAATAGATCTTCTGTTTGGGTTTGAGTGGTTGAGCTGGTAAAGCTGCTGTTGACAGAAATCTAATCCATCTATTTGTTTTAAAGGGGCTTCTGAGTTTTACGGTCCCCTGATGTTACGCTACACCAATGCTGCAGTTTTACAAGCACACATGTAGCGTCGCCCCACGCCTCGCCGTCACGTTAGACCTCACGGGCGCTGGAAACAGTGCTCAGGCCTTGACCTTGTCACGTTCGGAGGGTTAGGGCTGATTTTACACCGGGGGGGGGGGTCGAGCTTAGGGTCCACAAAGACAAAAAGCAAGCTTGTCTCGGGTCCCTAGCCGCTAAACACTGCTGCTAATGCTCTTTGTACAGGAAGCCGGAGGAACAATGAGCTTTTCTACCCACAATTAGCTGTGCTAAAGACGCATACTAATCAGGGTCACACATCCAGAAACATCTCTCATTACCCTCTAACTATCGCCGATGAATAATTAGTAACAGAAAGCTTGAAAACTTAGAGCGATGTCAGGGGAGACGGTGATATTTGGAGCCTGTCCTCAGTGTAGATCATCCTTCTGCATATTCAATGAGAACAGCGCAGCTGCCACCAACAACCTGACCTTTGACCTCGGACTCAGACGGAACTTCCATTCACGAGAACAACTGCCCATTTTACACAAGCCTTTGATCTCCATTTAACTCTATGTAACAAATATTCCTCCACTGAATAAGATGAAGGCTGGTGAGGTGGAACATGTTTTACTGTGTGGATATATACAAATCATATGAACTAAATATAAAAGACAGATAAAAGATCAACAACATAAGAATTAAACTACTTTTTTATTGTTATTTCTTAATTTTATGATTATTTTTTAGATAATTGCATGTGCTTGCCTTGGCAAAAACAGATGCCTTTTCATAAAAATAAATTAATCAATACATTAGTTTTGTCTGGGAATTGACTCACTGACCCGTTTGGCTATTTACACTGGTGGCGACATATGACTCTTTAAGAGTGAATCACTTAATCGTGCATTCAACCGATTTGTTCAAAAACACTGATTCATTCATGAGTCATTGAATCATGCACTCATTCTGTTTTTTTAAAAAAAATCATTTTATAGGCATAAATGTGTATGAAAAGTGCTATAAAAACTCGCCGTGCCCAAAAAAGCTGCCTTGACATAAAATAACTATAAAACAAATATCTATTTATTTATAAAAAAAAAAAAAGGATTATTTTTGTCTGTAAATCAGTGGTGTGGATTTTTCACTGACCCGTTTGGCTAATTACACTGATAAATAATCGTGCATTCAACCGATTTGTTCAAAAACACTGATTCATTCATGAGTCATTGAATCATGCACTCATTCGGCTTATTTTTTAAATCATTTTATAGGCATCGTGTATGAAATGTGAAAAAAAAAAATCACTGTGCCCAAAAAAGTTGCCTTGGCATAAAATAACTATAAAACAAATATATATATTATATATATATATATATATATATATATATATATGTCTGTAAATCAGTGGTGTGGATTTTTCACTGACCCGTTTAGCTAATTACACTGATAAACCTGTAGGTGGCGACACATGACTCTTTACGATTGAATCACTTAATTGTGCATTCAACTGATTCGATTCAAAAACACTGATTCATTCATGAATGAAACAAATGGACGAGTCACTGAATCATGCACTCATTCGGCTTGTTTTTTAAATGAAATGCGTGTATGAAATGTGCTATAAAAAACTTGCCGTGCCCAAAAAAGTTGCCTTGACATAAAATAACTTTAAAACAACTATTTATTTATTTATAAACAATAAAGCAGATAGATTATTTTTGTCTGTAAATCAGTGGTGTGGATTTTTCACTGACCCGTTTAGCTAATTATACTGATAAACCTGTAGGTGGCGACACATGACTCCTTACGAGTGAATCACTCATTCAACCGATTTGTTCATAAACACTGATTCATTCATGAATGAAACAAATGGACGAGTCATTGAATCATGCACTCATTCGGCTTGTTTTTTAAATGAAATGCGTGTATGAAATGTGCTATAAAAAATTTGCCGTGCCCAAAAAAGTTGCCTTGACATAAAACAACTTTAAAACAAATATTTATTCATTTATAAACAATAAAACGGATAGATTATTTTTGTCTGTAAATCAGTGGTGTGGATTTTTCACTGACCCGTTTGGCTAATTACACTGATAAACCTGTAGGTGGCGACACATGACTCTTTATGAGTCACACATTAAACCCGATTCATCCAAAACCACTGAACAATGAAGCAAATGCTGTCTATGAGTGAGTCATTGAATCATTCACTCATTCTGCAGTGGCTTTATTTGAAACTTTACGTTGGCGGAGCAAAAATACACACAGTGATTGACAATGATCTGCTATATTCAGAACTGTGTGATCATTACTAACCCTAAACATCTGCAGATCCATGAAATACACACGTGTGTGAGGTCGTAGGAGATATTAGATTTCCCTTTCCTTACACATTCCTCCTGTAAAATTCAGCAGCTCGTGGACCCGCAACTCATTAATCTCATTCAGCCAAATATAAAGAGTAATATTTGTGTTAACTAGCCATTACCAAAGACAGGTGATAATTGAATTACTGCCGTCACAGCGGGACTGTGTGTGTGTCTGTGAGCCTGGCAGGTTTTTTTCCTCTCGTTTCCCAAATAATGTTGTTGGAGTTTATTGGACCCAGGAGTATACGCGCTATGACTGCGCCATAATTAGCCCTGACTGATGGCGCGTAGTTAACATCAAACAATTAGCGCACATTGTCATTTTCAGCGTCAGAAGAATAAATGTGTCCGTGACAGAGGGATGCGGCCGCGGCTTGATGAAAAGCAGTTCTGGCATGGCCACCAAATCAATTATGAACGAAAGAGAGCAGTGTCTTCTGGGTAACTGTCAATCAATCCTGCAAAGGCTAATTAATGTGTTTCCAAAACTGAGCTTTTCTTTGTAAAGCGAGCAGATTTTAGGCAAAGCCTGGTGTCTCGCCAAGTTGTCATTAATTTATTCCTCAGCGACTCTGTATGATTTATGACTGTAAAATCCACATCAATCTACAAGCCTTCGACAAAATCCACAACCATCTAATTAAACCTCTGTGATGCTGACAGGACAAAGACTTATTCCAACAAATAAACCAAAGAAAAGCCTACAAGATACAAGAAGACAAATCTTTTACCTAATTTGGTGTTCCCGCCATTGCTTGGAAATTTCTTATTATCCCACATTATCACCAAATATTGAATCTTTTTAGAACAGCCGCAGGTTTGGTATTTCTATTTGGATCTGATTGATCACAAGCTTCATTCAATTCACTTTTTTATGGGTGAATAAGCTTGTGAACTTTTTCATAAAAAGAACAGAGATTTTCTGATTAAATAAACTCATAAAAATAAAATTAAAATAACAAAAAATAAATAATTACACGTTCTATTTATAGTGTGCATTTCTTACCGGAAGGGTTCACTTGAGGAAAAAAATCTACTCTGTTTTCTGAGTAGTTAATTATCTTAGAATTACAAGCAAATTTTTAGTGAAAAAAAAAGTTTTTGCTCTGTTTTTGCTCTGTTTTTCTGAATTAACGAGTTAATTATCTCAGTATTACAAGATAATTTTTCATGAAAAAAAGTTTTTGCTCTATTTTTCTGAATTAACGTGTTAATTATCTCAGAATTACGAGAACATTTTCATGAAAAAAAACTTTTTTCTGAATTAACGTGTTAATTATCTCAAAATTAGGAGAAAATGTCAGTGAAAAAAAAACGTTTTTCTGAATTAACGAGTTAATTATATCATAATTACAAGATAATTTTTCAGGAAAAAAAACCTTTTTGCTTTGCTTTTCTGAATTAACGAGTTAATTATCTCAGAATTACGAGAATTTTTTTTATGAAAAAAAAACTTTTTTCTGAATTAATGAGTTAATTATATCAGAATTACAAGATAATTTTTCATGAAAAAACAAACATTTGTGCTCTGTTTTTCTGAATTAACGAGTTAATTATCTCAGAATTACAGAATAATTTTTCATGGAAAACATTTTTCCCTCTGTTTTTATGAATTAGTGAGTTAATCATAATTTTTAGATAATTAAGTCATTCATTCAGAAAAACAGAGCAAAAACTTTTTCTCCATGAAAAATTCTGATAATTCTGAGATATTTAACTCGTTAATTCAGAAAAAACAGAGTAGATGTTTTTTCCTCAAGTGAATGCAATTTCGCTTCCGTTATTTTCTCAAACCCAAAGCGCTAATAAATGATTTAGCTTAAAAAATTACTTTGATTATTTTATTAATAAAAATAAAATAATACCATAGCATAACGAGAGATTTATACACAATTTTTGAAGTAAGGACTTTTTTTGGGAGGTGGGGAGGGGGTGAACAAAGTCAGTAAGATTACATTAACTAACATTTTGGGGAAAAGAAAATCCTCTCCGGATCAAAGCGACCGTAACACGAGGTTTAACTTGCTTTATTTGGTGCATTTCTGAGTGCTACTTTCAAGAGATTCAGTCTATAAAAAAAGTTCAAAGAAATGATTAGAATCCATTATCAACTCCCAAACTGCACGTCTGTATGATCAGACATCGGAGGCATTCGGCACTGGCGACCAATCAGACGCAACGGCACAAAAACGTCCAGATCCAGCATGGAGGATCCAGCCGACGGCTCTTTTGAGGCCAGCGAAACACAAAGAGGGTTTAATTATCCAGCTTTGTTATTCGCACAACAGATCTGCTTCATCCCTTAAAAGAAGACTCCGCGGTGAGCTTCTGCATGGTGTCACACCACTGGCCACTTTGAAGCCCTTTCTTTGGGCCTGCTCGCGGGGCGTTTGTTGTTTGGGCTGAAGCCGGGGATCGTGGGGGTTTCTGAGAGACAGAACGCTCTGCTGAGGCTTTGAAATGCTTCACGGAGACGAGACCCTGCGGGGAGCGACGCGGAGCGAGGAAATCTGAGCGGTTCTGTTCCTTTAGTCTGGGACTGTAGACGTCACATCTCAGAGATTCATGGACATTCAGAACCAGCGCAGAGCAAGATCACTAACACCAGCGCTGAGAGAGAGAAGTGCTCTTTTACTAACCAAACAAAGTGCCATGCTATTATCTGACATCACTAGTGCTTTCTGTATGTGGAGTTGTGGAAATCATTCAATTAAAGGAATAGTTCACTTTAAAAAAAAACTTTTGCTGATTTTACTCACCCCCATGTCATCCAAGATGTCCATGTCTTTCTTTCTTCAGTTGGAAAAGAAATGAAGGTTTTTGATAAAAACATTCCAGTATTTTCTCCATATAATGGACTTCAATGGGGTCCAAACGGTTCAAGGTCCAAAAGACAGTTTCAGTGCAAACTGTTAGAAGGGCTTTAAACGGACACCAGACGATGAATAAGGGTCTTAACGAATCTTTTTCGTGTCATTTGGTTCATTCAATGAACGGAATGAACGAACTGACTTGAGGGAAAAGAGCTCGTTCATTTTGATGAACGAGTTCGAACAGGAGAGTCAGGAACGCGCATCACAGAACAGAGCAAGGCGAGCATTTATGCTTATAAAACTTAATTTTTTAAAATTTATTTTTGAAATGGCCGCTCGTTTCGCTTGATAAGACCCTTATTCATCGTCTGGAATCGATTTAAAGCCCTTTGAAGCTGCACTGAAACCTTGAACTCCGTGTGGTTCCCATTGAAGTCCATTATATGGAGAAAATCCTGGAATGTTTTCATCAGAAAACCTTAATTTCTTTCGACTGAAGAAAGAAAGACATGGACATCTTGGATGACATGGGGGCGATAATAGTCAGCAAAAGTTTTTTAAAGTGAACTACTCCTTTAAAATAGAGTCTCATAACTACAGGTGAAACTCATAAAATTAGAACATCTTGCGAAAGTTCATTTAATTCAACTTAAAAGGTGAAACTAATATATTATATAGACTCATTAGATATTTCATTTGTTATAAATTTGATGATTATGGAATATTGTGAAAAGGTTTTCATATCTGTAATCCATAATCATCACAATTATAACAAATAAAGCCTTGAAATATCTAATGAGTCTATATTAGTTTTACCTTTTAACTTGAATTATAATAAACTTTTGCACCATATTCTAATTTTTCCGAGTTTCACATGTAAATGTTTCAACAAAGCAGAGGTAAAGATAGAGGTTATAAACTTCTAGTGATTGTCAAAAATACCCTAGAAAACATGTTTGTTTGTATTTAATCTCCATCTGTTTTGTTGCTTTACTTTGCAATGACTCCACAAATGTCACGTTTGACTAAATTAGAGTAAATATCAGACTGAGTCATGTCTGGAGATGAGAATCAATCACCACACCTCGAGTTTTCCCACATCACCCAAACTTTTATGAATATGGAGCTCATAAAGAGCTTCTGTTGAGACTAAATGGCCTTTAACATGCCAAAGAACAATAGCGTTTACTGTGGTTTCTTAAGGGACGTGAGATAAGTCTCGGCCTCCGGTGGGCCTTTAGCCTGACCTTGTGTACAAACCTCCACGGGCATTAACGCGATACGCCATTAGTGCGAAGAGGAATTTGTTCCGTTTACATAAGGGGACGCACCTCCGTGCCAGCGGCCCCGCGGGCTCAGCGCTTTCCCAGATGCCGTCGGATTAAGATCCAGTGCCTCTTTCCTAATATACGACTCCTCTGAGGGAGACGCAAAATCATGAAATCCGAGCGTCCTGCTGAAGAATGCAGATTGTGTTTGCTGTTGCAATAAAAGTTTCTACTGTATAGAGTTGTTTTATTCATGTGCTGGAGAGCACGAGTTATATTTGTTTTATAATAATCATTTCGCCCTGAGCTGTAAAATCTGAAGCTAAATGGAAACCGGCACTTAATAACAGCAAACCGAGCACAGCGGGACAAAAGCATCCGCTCGTAATGTTATTAATGACCCCGCTGCACTTCGCGTGGAGCTTTCCCTTGTTTTTCCCTTTTCCAGACCCACGGCTGGTCTCGAAAGCGTGTGTTTGCAATCGATTACTTCGGACCTTTAACTGCCTTCAAAGAAATTGCAAATGTAGCCTGAAGCTTGAAAGCATCATTCGTCCATCTACAATAATTGCACGTATAAAATGGCCCAATTTTCCTGCAAATTGCACGTATTCCGATTCTCAGTACAATAATGGAAAATATGCTGGAGCTTCAAAATTGGGAAAAATGCTCTGAATTAATTAATGTGACAACTGCACCTTGTCAAAGCGTGCTAAATCCATCACTTAAATTCAGCTTTCTTCAGCCAAGCACAATAATCTTCTCCTAAACCCCCGAATAGCACTTCAATCCATCCGTGGCTCGTATTAGCGCATGTAACGACACCGGCGGCAGACGTCCACTCCCCAACGCCGATGATGGATTCCCCAAACGCTAACAGCGCCAAAGAGAAGCTCACCCGGATTCCAGGAGAGCGTTTCCCATGTCCAAAACTACCGGGTCCCATCAAGGGACGAGCTCAAGGAACTCATTACATGGAGGATTTACACACATGACCTGTGATTGGACATCTGGAGAAATACAAGTGAACAAAATAACACTATTGTTTATTTCAGCTCTCAGATGTGTGTTTCCTCAAGAGTTTCTACATTTGCATGATTTCAGAATTGAAAAAGTTGTTGAACCTATATGTTGTAATCCCATTCACATAAATTAGAATATGGTGCATCAACTTAAAAGGTCAAACTAATATATTATATAGACTCATTACATGCAAAGTGAGATATTTCAAGCCTTTATTTGTTATAATTGTGATGATTATGAATTACAGATATGAAAACGGTTTCACAATATTCTAATTTTGAATTTGGGGTTTCATCACAATTATAACAAATATAACCCGAATTGACCTGTTTAAATTGTAAATGTTTTTAATTATTTGTGTTGTATAACCTTTATAAATGTAACTGATTGTGTTTTTGCTGTCTCTTGGCCAGGACTCCCTTGAAAAAGAGGTTTTTAACCTCAATGGGACTTTCCTGGTAAAATAAAAAAAATTATAACAAATAAAGGCTTGGAATATCTCACTTTGCATGTAATGAGTCTATATAATATATTAGTTTCACCTTTTAAGTTGAATTACTAAAATAAATGAACTTTTGCACCATAGTCTAATTTTCCGAGTTTCTCCTGAAATGGTGATATGGTGACAATTTTTAATGTTTTATAGTAATTGGTGTGTTTGAGTGCTCATTGTTACAATTACATAGCAAAAGTTCAGTAATATTTTTTATTAGTGCATAGCTCAGCGAGTGTTTGTCAGAATGTTTCTTTTTAAACAATGACCTTCTAAACATCCACAAATAACAATGGTCATCATTATATACTAATAAACATATACAGGTGAAACTGGAAAAATTAGAAAATGGTGCAAAAGTTCATTTATTTCAGTAATTCAACTTAAATGTGAAACTAAAATATTATATAGACTCATTACATGCAAAGTGAGATATTTCAAGCCTTTATTTGTTATAATTTTGATGATTATGGCTTACAGATATGAAAACCCCAAATTCAAAATTAGTGAAAAAAAGTTTTTTATATCTGTAAGCCATAATCATCACAATTATAGAAAGAAAGGCTTGAAATATCTCACTTTGCATGTAATGAGTCTATATATAT